>JACEGR010006203.1:0-63583 GCA_014170235.1 Listronotus bonariensis
GTTAATAAATAAAAACCATTTCTCAGGCAAATCCTATCTGTATTTGTGAATACTTAGATAAAGGGGTTTCTGCACCGTGGAATTTAATTTTTTCAATGCAAGTAATAGCTTCATGCCAAAAGCTAAAACACGCTTTTATATGCAACCGAACTAAAAATTAGGAAAATAATTTTTCATTAAAAATATTGTCATTTCATAGTAAAAAGCGTGGGTGCATTTTACTATTTTTCATAACTTTTCCATCATAGATATTTGCAAAATATAATAATTATAACATTTAATATATTTATCAATTCCACGCTTTTTACTATGAAATGACAATATTTTTTTAATGAAAAATTATTTTCTAATTTTTAGTTCGGTTGCATATAAAAGCGTGTTTTTTTAGTTTTTAAACTATTAATTATTTTTCATTTTTCATTTTCTTGCATTCTTTAGGTTATTGTACTTTACGAATAGTATAACAGGCTCTAAAATTTTTCCACCAGATTGCACCACTGTGGGTTTCTTCACAGGCAAAGCCTGGAAATTTCGTCAACAGACGGCATCTCAACATACGCACCAATTGCAATTTCTTCTTCGCTTATTACAGTTCGAATGAATGAACAGATGGTGCAAGACCGGATTTGCCGACACCCGAAGCCTGGTTTGTGCAAGTCTCAGTATCTGTGTCGCAACATGCTTTTATAATGCTCCCTATTACTTCAGTACGAAAAATAACACATAGTGAGCATAACACTACACCAACTCGTTGAGCAGTTCTCCCATGTACTGTACACCACGAGCAGATTTCAATTCATTGCACAATATTCGTAGTTTCCAAATAATATATAAAAATGTCAATGAAGAATATCATTAATAAAATATTATAACCCAGAGCTCTCGATTTAGCACATTTCGGGAAAATAATACTATAGAATATAACTTTTGTAAATTGTCTGATGTTCTCTATTCTGGGTATTTCGGAATTGCAACCAAGAATATGCTTTCGAAATACCTTCTTTCGGGAGCTTCCATTCAGAAACTGTTACCTCACTCAAAGAGGTCAAAGCCATCACTGCCACAGTCAGCCAATGGGTTCAGTGCCATAAGTCAGCTCATCATAAAATGAATTTTCCTCTTCCACTGGCTTATTTTCGCAGCCATATGTCAACTCTAGTTTAACCACTTTGAATTCCTCATAGGAATCATTCCTTTTTTCAGTTTCTTTTTCCACGATTATAACACATTACCGTCCATTTATTAAAATTTTCATGTCGTGTCACCTTTCGCCATCAGTTACCTTTTCTTTGGCGGTAACCATTTAAATTGTAAGATAGGGTGCTCCGCTTAACAGCAAAGTTTGTCTAAATCGGCAGTGTACTTACCATGAACAATGCATTTGCTGGGATATACCATGTAATCAGGCTCTCGATACCAATATCATTATATTTGTAATAACATTTAAAACTAATAACCGATTTTTAAAAAAACTAAAGTCTGTTAAAAGAGTTAGCTCTGGAACCATTTAATAGTAGTAATCACTCCATTCATTAAAATATGTTGGTGGGAGATAGGGGATAAACAAGTAAATTCTAACATGTGTCTCTGCAAACACACCAGCCTAGCGTAAATAACCGAATTATTAGTGACCGGATTGAATGCACTGTACAAAATTTAATATTCCATTTAAGGATGAACTATACGGCACCAGACCATTAATGACAGTTGATGGCTTGACACTCTGAAATGAGCTTGATATAGCCTGGGTCATTTTCTGAAGATTTAAATGTTAATGGAAACATTATAATGAAGAAGATATTTCTCAGAAAACAGTAGCCTCTTGAATCCCTCATTCAAGAAAATACTAGAATGGTAGATACTTTAAAAAGTATTCTATAAGTAGGTATTATGTTCTTTCAAAATAATGCAATGCTAAAACAAAACCCAGAGTTTATAATATTTTATTAATATTCTTCGTTGTTTCTGAATATTTTTGTTATGGGTTTCCATAAACCACAGAGTCGCAATGGGCGGGATCACCTGTAGTTCAGGCGTACAAGTACATGGAATTTCTGCCGAGATATTCAACGGAGCCTCTGGCGTGTGTTCGCGAGGTGAGCCTCCGTGTGATTAATAAATACAGTAATGAAAATAACCACACAAGGAGGAAACCCACCCTTTATAAATATTTTACACCAGAAGGTTGAAATCTCAGCAAATCTATTAAATTTGTACACCATAATTCTGGGGAAGCGGTGATTTACCCATTGTAATAATATCTGTAGTTTAAATAAATTATATAAAATGTCGATAAACAACGAAGAATACTAATAAAATATTATAACTCTAGAGTTTTTCGATTTAGGTACATTATTTTTGGAAAATAATACCCCACTTCATAGAATATAACTTTTAAAAATTAGCCTACGTTCTTCTTTCTAAAGTATTTCTTAAAGATTATGCTTTCGAAATATTCTTCGGGATTATAATGCTTCATTAACTTTTCCCTCATCTTCAGAAACTGTTGGAATATCAGAAACATTCATTTCAAGAGTGTCAAAGCCTCATCAATATTAGTCAGTTTAATGGTCTTATGCCATATAGTAGGTCAAGTCTATCATAAATGGAATATTGTTAAAAAAATATATAAATTTTACACATACAGTGCATTCCAATTACAACGAGTCACCCCTTATCAATTCAGCTATTTGTACACTTACCAAAAAATCCTGAAAGACGTGAATTTTTTATTTTAAGGGGAACACCTTTTATGTTAAAATTTACTTGTTTATGGTTATCCCCTCTCTCCTCACCAACATAAACGTAAAAAGTTTTAATGAAATGGGTGGTCAAGGGATACCTTATATTAAATGGTTTCAAATTCTTCTTTTAGCAGACTTTAGTTTTTTTTTTTAAATCGGTTTGGTAGTTTTTGAGAAAATGTATTCTAAATACCTGGATTCCTATTGAGTGGCTCAACCCTATAACCTTTTTATTGTTTAAAATATTCAGAATATCAATGTGGTACATAGGTATATCCCATAAATATGCATTGTTTCATGAATTTAGAAATTTTAGACTACTGCCGGTTTAGACGGAAACTACCTAAACTTTCTTATTTTAAATGGAGCACCCTGTATATTTTTTTCTAATTTAAATGAAAAATGACATGCTGGAATTAATAGCCTAGTTTACACCAAAGAAAAGGGAGCCAACTGGCCTGAGAAAGAAACGAGAGCTTTACTAGAGGTAGCGTACTGGACATGAAAATTTTTAAATAAATGGACAGTAGTAAATATAGGCACGCAGATATTTATAAATCATTAGAAAAAAGCTTGAAGAAAAGGTGTTCACAAATCCTATGAACAAATTAAAATTCGGTTAAAAAACTTAAATTGTCATATATGAACTGCAAGAAAGAAAATAAGCCAAGTGGAAAGGGAAGAACAGATATCCCATTTTACGATGAACTTGACCTACTATATGGCACTAGACCATTAACTGACTGTAATATTGATGGCTTTGACACTCTTGAAATGAATGTTTCTGATATTCCAACAGTTTCTGAAGATGAAATAGTTGATGGAAACATTATAATCGAAGAAGATATTTCAGAAAACATAATTCTTGAACCCTCAGTTCAAGAAATACTTGAGAATGAAGAAGGTAGATAATTTTAAAAGTTATATTCTATAAGTAGGTATTATTTTTCCAAAAATAATGTACCTAAATCGAAAAACTCTAGAGTTATAATATTTTATTATTATTCTTCGTTGTTTTGCCATTTTTATATAATTTATTTAAACTACAGATATTATTACAATGGGTAAATCACCTTAGAATTATGGTGTACAAGTACATGGAATTTGCTGAGATTTCAATGGGATTCTGGTGTAAAAAATGTTTTAAGGTGGTTTCCTCCTTGTGTGATTATTTTTCATTACTGTATTTATTAATAGGGAAAATATGCATTATAAAAAGATATGTTGCGTTTTTTAGATACTGAGACTTGCAAAAACACAAAAGCCAGGCTACCGGGGGCAGATTGTCAACGAATGTTGTCTGCACCACTCAAGGTTCATTTTCATTTCAAACTTTGCTATTAAATGAAGAAGAAATTTTTAGTGGGTTGCAATATGTTGGCAACGGTCCAAACATTGCCTGGATTGCCATCTGTTGGCAAAATTTCAAACTTTGCTACTAATGAAGAAGAAAATTTTTAGTGAGTTGCAATCTGTTGGAAAAATTTTAAAATTTGTTACTCTTGTTCATTAAAAAATTTCTCCGCCATTTTGTCAAGAGTAGCAGAAACTGAAAATGAAAAATAATTAGTTTAAAAACTAAAAAACACGCTTTTATATGCAACCGAACTAAAAATTAGAGAAATAATTTTTCATTAAAAAGAATATTGTCATTTCATAGTAAAAAGCGTGGGTGATAAATATATTAAATGTTATAATTATTATATTTGCAAATATCTATGATGGAAAAGTTATGAAAAAATAGTAAAATGCACCCCACGCTTTTACTACTGAAATGACAATATTTTTTTAATGAAAAAATTATTTTTCTAATTTTTAGTTCGGTTGCATATAAAAAGCGTGTTTTTAGTTTTTAAACTATTAATTATTTAAAAAATTATTAGGTTAGGCTTTAATAAGTTTCACAAATACAGCGTGTCTTCGGAAGTTCTTACCAAATGGGAAACTTTTTATTTATTAACTTTAGGAAACGAAAGGACCTTTTCATAAAATGTCCTGCTTGATGAGAAAATACATTTCCACTAAAAATAGACTTGTATGTCAAGTTGGATATACAGGGTATTTCCTAACCACGGCTCGAAACCTTAAAGGGACGATTTCTTATGACATTTTATGACAGAAAGTTCCTATAAACATATGTCCGGAGTTGCTTCGTTTCTGAGATACAGGGCGTTAAAGTTTTTAAAAAAATCGATATTTTATAAATATCTTAAATACCCTTTAACCGATTTGGTTGAAATTTGGTACGTTTGTTTGATGTAATAAAGCGTTTGTAAAGCTCTAACTAGATTGACTTTATTGGGTCCAGTAGCGTCTCAGTGGGCACACATTAGCCAATATTATTGAGAAAAATGTACGCCACTGGCTTTTTATGTAGTTTTTATATTTTTTTTCCTATAAAGCAACTAAAAATACAACTTTTTAGTGTCGTACATTTTTTCGTATCTGGCTTCGTATATAAGATATTTATAAAATACTAGACTTTTTAAAAATAATTAACGCCCTCTATCTCAAAAACTAAGCAACTCAGATACATGTTTATGGGAACTTTTCTTCATAAAGGAAATAACCTGTATCTTAATTTGGAAACAAGTGTTTTTAGGCCATCCTGTATATTCTTTACACAAATATTTTTGTGAAAATGTATTTTCTCATCAAGCAGGACTTTTTATAAAGAGGCACTTTTTTTCGTCAAGTTAATAATTAAAAGTTTCCCATATGGTAAGAGCTTCCGAAGACACGCTGCATTTTTAATGTCGGATTTTGGAGTTTTATTTTTTTATAGATATAATTTATAAAATTTAAGTCTTTGAATAATTTAATACATCAATCGCGTAAATTTTCTTTTTGTCTTACCATCCCAAAAGTTCCTTTTTTGTCAAGATATATCTCTTTTCATCTATTGCATACTTTACACACTCCTTATGGTCCTGATGATTTTCTAAGATCACTGTATCAATACCACATCTTCTTAGATTTTTCCTAAACCCTGCAGCATGGTATCACAAACTACTTTTATTTCATGAGCCTAAAAATAAGAAATACACCTATTGAAAACTAAAATTAAGCGACTTGGCAACGTTGCAGTTGCAAATTTAGAACATAATGACATTTCATAATCAAGTTTTGCTTTCTGTTGTTGCAGTTAATATTCTATTTTATAAAGAATTTGTATGATTTATGGGATAAATGTAATAAAAAATAGGAAAATAGTTAGTCTACAACTAGTGTTAAGTGTTTAAGTGATTGCCATCATGGATTTCGTTAAAAATTCAGCAATGAAGCAAAACGTGCGAAATCAGTTTTGGTTTATCTGCAGTTCAAGTCTAAATAACGAAGAACTTACGCTTTATGGCTATATATAAAGTTTCTCGAAACACTGACTATTATCCTGCTTTGTGTTATTTAGGTTGTCAGACAATGATGCCTAATATTTTTCGTGAAATTTAATAACTAATCAGGTAATTTATGTAAATATTCTTCGCCAAATTGAATCTAGATACCCATTTTTATCAGCTGTTTGACTGAATTGCAACACTGTGCTCCTTAATTTGAATTCCCAATATACTGTATAAGTAATAGTTTATGGTATATCGGCCAGAAATGCAATAACAAAACAAGCACTATTAGTCACCCATGTTTACATGCTGGTATTCGCGTTAGATTGTCTCTCTTCCACGCATTGCCAATATGTATAATTGACTGGCTAATTCTGTATGGTATAAAGTTTTTATTTATATTTGCCACCCACTTTTAACTACAACCAAGAAGGATAGAAAAAAAAGTCCTGTATAAATGTTTCATAATTTTTCATCTATTATCTTTTGAGTTAAAAAAACAAATTAAAAATAGTAGATTTAATTTCCATTATACCTACCCACAACCAGAGTTGGGGTCGTAATCGAATACTCGGTATTTTTGAATAGTATTCAGAATACTTTTTGCCGATATTCGAATAGTATTCGAATACATTTGTGTGTTTGGTATTCCTTTATTCGGCAGAATACTATTTTGCTAAGTATTCGGTATTCTGTATTCAAATACTTTAGAAGTATTCGAGGAATATGTTTTTGAGTATTCGAATACCGAAAAGTAAGTAGTATCCGAATACAAAAATTGTCATGATTTTGAGTACCAAAAGGGAAGGAAAATAAGAAAAAAGATGTGAGGAGTGTTTTTTTGCTCTTCCATTTTGTCATAGGTTTCAGGGTTTTTGTTTAGTAGTATTCGGTTCCAGTATTTGAATACCGATTGCAGGTATTCATGTATTCGAATACTTTTTTCATCAAAGTATTCAAATATTCGGTATTCGAATATGAATACCGATTTTCGTATTCTGCCCAACTCCCTGCTCTACAGCCTACAACACTAAGCCGAGACTGTAGATGTAATAGAAATTATATCTAGATTTAAATGGCCATATTTCTAAAACTATTAAAGATAGATATATCAAAGTGTGGTATTTTGGAAAAACTCTTTAAAATATCTTTTTAACGGTGACATAATATACAGGGCATACCATTTAAAAAGTTTACCTCTTTATTTTTATAAGTTTTGCATGTTCATTTGTTTCCTTTATAATGCTCAGAAGATAATCGATAAAAAAGTATAAAACTTTGGTGCAGGAAATTTTTTATATTTCTGTGACACATCACTTTAAAGCTCCTAACCAGTATATTATCACCATTAGAAAGATATTTAAAAAGCTTTAATAAAAAACCACATTAAGTATATCTAACTGTAGTATTTTCGGAAATATGACCATTCAAATCACATATTAGGGAAATTTTTAAAGTACCGCCATTTTGTAGTAGGAACATATTGATTTTATGTTCTAGGTTTATAAATTACTCGTTAGGAAGGTTTAAAATGATGTACCACAATACACCTTTCTTTAACTTATTTTCGCAAGATAGCGCTCATCACTCATCTTGAAATTTTCATCTGTTAATTTTAATCTACAATATATTTATGCCAAATCAGTCTATATAGGGTCGCGACATTCAGCCATATTGCTTTGATGTGTTATGACGTCACACCTCCCATTTTTCAGCCATGTTGTTCAGTGCCGGAGATATACAGTTTATTGTATTAGTAGAAAACCGTTTACGCAACAGTTTTTAATTATTATTAAGTTGTAAATTCTTTTACTTTAAATAGAAAACATTTGAAATTACATCTTTCAACAAATATCACTTCTAGAAAACAATGCAAAATGAAATGCGCAAATTCTAGACGACACTGGATTGATCATCAGCTTTGATTTTACCCAGTCTTGCCAACTTTTCTCTGTGGAGGCCCTTCCTTGCGTCCCCGACCCCTTCCTAGTATAAATATAAACTAACCTTGATTTATGCAATAATTTTTATAACCCAAAGTTTATTTGTTTTTAACTGATTCGTTTAGAAAATAAAAGGAGAATGGGACATTAAATAAATGCACCTCTAATATTATTTAGCCATACAGTCATAACCGGAACCATTTCCGGTAAAAACTGGAAGTGACCAGAAAATTAAAAATAAGAGAAAACTAATCGCCTTTCCCTCCCCTGTTATTCATGCAAAATATGATTTTGATAAACCTAATACTCTAAAAGTTATCACTCTGTAACAGATCCGTTAACACCTGGTATATATAAAAAAGCTTACCTGTACAGACTCGACATGCGGACCTGGAGCGGTTGCGCGAAACTTCGTCGTCGTGTTTTCTCCTGTTGGGCCCCTTTTTTGGTTTTTCTTTTTTAGAGAGATTTATCGTGTTGAATTAGCATGTAACATATATCGTCAAAAGGGCGAGTTTGCTTCTTCAAAGCGTTCTCACAAGCACGTCTTAAAAAGCCGCTTTAAACCAGAATAAAAGTATCTACATTAATGTTTACAACATTTGCCACAGGATGGAGCAATGCTCTGGATTCATATACAGGAGTAACCCACCATATTCGACACGGTCTGTAACTAGATAGCTATAGGGTTTTTAAAAAAGTGAACAGTGGTATATATAGAGGTTAAATAACGCCACAATATAAAAATTATTTTAGTCTATTCAGGGTGTCTCAAAAAGTGTGACGTATTAAAGTTATGTTTTGATAAATGGAGCACCCTATGTTTTTATGACAGTCTTAGATTATACATATAAATAATAACTTAGGCTTGTAATCAGTACAAATTGTCTAATTTTATTCAGTTTTGTGATATTTGATTTTTTTTTACGTAGGTCATATCGAGTTTAAATATTATACAGAGGTGATTAAAAAATAATTTCAATTTTTCAGCAAATCTAAATAGCAATATCTATTTTATTTTAAATGGAACAACCTGTATTTTTACCCCACATGATGACAAATAAAATACTCTTTCAAATGGTGTATAGGTTGCCTATACCTATCCATTGTGCTTTTTTAGTAATATTTCGTTTTTACAAATTGTAGTCCAAATGTTTATTTAAATTAAGGTTGGTTGTAATATAGCAGCGATTGATATTTTTGTTAAGGAAATAATAACGACCATTTATCGATAACTAGTATTTTAATCAATTTAAAAGAAATTTTAGTAATTTCAAAAGAAAATCGTCACAACAACAAGGTGATATAATTCTGGTGGGGTGTAAAAAAATGGTTTACTTTAGTCTAGAGTTAATTCTACAAAATATTCCAGCAGAAACCATCTGATTAACTAAATAGTTAATTTAAAAAATTAGACAAATTGATTATGGATAATAAAACAAAGTTTTAGGATTGTTAAAAAATTCAAGTTTTATCATTACCACATTCAACTAAAATAAGTGTTATTTGAAGTAGGATTATAAGAAACTAATTAAACTTTGTCTGTGGATTTTAGAAAAACTGGCAGATAATACAAAATCTTTTAACACATCTACATTCCACAATAATGGCTTATTAAACAGACATGGTCATATCACAGCCTACTTAAATTTAGATAGACATTTGGAATAAAAATCTGTTAAAACGGAATTTACTAAAAAGAATAAAAAATAGGTATAGGCAACCCATACACCATTTGAAAGAGTATTTTATTTGTCGTCATGTGGTGTAAAACAATACAGGGTGTTTCATTTAAAATAGGAGAGATATCGCTATTTGATTTTCTAACAAATTGAAATTAATTTTTGATCACCCTGTACAACATTTGATCTTGATATGACCTACTGTATAATATAGGAGACTTTTGCTAATCTTGTAACAAATTTTGCAAGTTTAAAGAGTTTATAGTGTTAAAATAAAATTAATTTAATTTGCACCTCTGCATTTGGAAAAAAATCAAATATCACTAAAATGAATAAAATTAGACGCTTGGTACTATTAACAAACTTTAGTATATTTTTTTATGTAGAATCTGAAACCGTCATAAAATATAAGGTGTTTCCATTTAAAAAATGTAACTTTAAATACGTCATACTTTTTTGAGACACCCTGTATAGACTAAAATAATATTTATGCTGTGGTCTTATCCGACCTGTATATGTTCCGTATTTACTTTTTTAAAACCCCATGGTTATCCAGCTACAGACCGTCTTGAATATGGTGGGTCACCTGTATATGAATCCCAGAACACCTGAAAATAATGTGTGTCAGGGTTCTTATACATATTTTTTCTAAATTTAAGCCCCTCCTTACAATGATATGTGCCCTTAAAGGACGCCGCTGGAAAACGGTTTTTCTTGAATAACTTTTATAGTACTTGGTATAATGAAATACATTTTTAATGTGATAAAATGCCAGTAAGGACTCTTTAAAATTGTATCCTTTATACCATTTTGCCTCCGGTAGTTCGCCAGGGGCTGACTAACCGTTACACAATAGTGTTAATTATTTTTACACCCTGTATAATAAAGAAATAAAATGTATATTTTTGGGCAGCTTAAATCCTTAGCTAAAAAGAGGTACTTTTGTTAGATGTCAATAAATTAAAGCGTTTTCGACAAAAACAAGTGTTTGTTTAGTAGGGACATCTAAAAACATTAGGTTATTCTGTTGCAAATGGTACTAAGAGACTATAATTCTAAAAATAATGTTGCAGCATTGTGAAGGGTCCCATAATCTTCAATAATTATAGCTAGAGAATGCATAAAATAAGAGGAGCCTATGCCGAACACGCACAAACAAAATTATTAAATACAACCCTATTTAATTAAAATGTTGTTTTTCTCGAAAACGCTTCACTTTATCGATATCGGAAAGGGTAAGTTGTTTTCTCGAAAACGCTTCACGAATCTCCACGGAAAAAAAAGTAATTTTATAAAAAGTCACACTTTTTAGTACCTGTCAATAGAGATAAAAATGCCAATTTTTTTTCCCGTCATGGAAAAAAAAATAGTTTTTATGACTAATTAATCAAACATCACTCACCTGTATAAGACAGTAAGCATCTAAAACCAGCATAATAAATTTGAGATTCTCGTAAAAGTGAGTCTTTTTTCCCCAATTTGAAAACTGTTCAGATTTTATCCAAAGGATGTCCTAAACACTGATGCACTAAGGTACTCAGACTAGGGCCACCTGATTTAACTTAAAAGCAAATTGTTACTGTCATTTTGGTTTAAATATTTTTTCCAATGTTAAAGGGGAACTTAAATTAAGGAGCAGCGGTGTTGCAATTCGGTCAATCAGCTGATCAGCCCCACGGGTACTTTGATCCAAAGCATCGAAAATATTTACCATACATATTTACAGAAATATACAATTTTGTGTTTGTGTCTCGGCTATAAGCAAAAGCACTTTTTTGAAAACAAGGCATTAAATTTCAGACAAAATATGAGGCATCACTAACCAAAACAAAAGAGTAGTTGTTTCCAGCTAACGTTCCGCGTACTCTTATATATAAAGTGACAAAGCGGCTAAGTTCTTAAATATTTTTGTTTAAACCACAGACATAACAATTCCGGCTTTGCACCTTTTGCTTCATGGCAGAATTTTTTTACAGGAATCCATGATGACAACCACCAAACACTCCTTAGCACAAATTGTAGACTAATCCTTCTTGTATTTTTTATTGCATTTATTTAATAAATTATAAAAATTATTAAAAAAAAAAAACGATATTAACTACCACAACAGCTTGAGGGAGAAAATTGACTATGAATTGAAGGGTTTTCTTCAAAAAGTCAAAATTTCAATATTTTCAGGATATTAAAAAACTTTATCAAACCTATATGGCTAATTCTATATGTTTTTGTTATATATTCGTAAATATATCTGTATTATGCACATTTAGAGATATATTTGAAGGTTTTATAAGCATTAGGTTTTTGTAAATTGGGAAAAAACTTGGTGATATTGGCTGTTTTCGGTAAAAACTCAAAATAAAATGTACCACAATTTTATTTAACATTTTATTAAATATACAAATACTGCTAAAAACTCGTCAAAAGAAGCATTTCATATTTACACCCGTCACTATTATCATCCTCATCCAAATCGATGTTATTGTCAGCTTCAGGTAACTGGAAATTTAAAAAAAATGCCACACTACTTGATGTTTTGAGATAGGCTGACAGAGCTCAGGGCATTTTTTTTATTTTCACACTTTTAGGATTTTTGTACTACAGTTTTAGCTCTAAGCTTTGAAAATCTTTGGTTTTGTTGTAAATTGGAAAAAAAGTTGTTTTTTGGCGAAACTAGGCGATATTCCAGTTGCATTATTTGGCTTACTATGGCAGTTCTTGCTACAATAGTTGGTCAGGATTTGACAACGGAATTTTTACATAGATGTGGTACAAACAGCTCAAAATTAGAAAGAAAATTACATTGGTTGTTTTTGCAAAAAAATCCCTTCAATTGTCATGGACACTCATACCAGTTCAAAATTATGCCAATGAGGGCTTTTTAACAACGTTGCAAAGCTTAATTATAAAGCCAATGTTATTTAAAACAATATTTTTTTTTATATAATAAATATCTTACACCAGGAATGCCGAGACCTTTCACGTAGCAAGCCATTTTTCTAAATAAACTTGTAGTGAAGTGCTAGACATGCCATCAGATAATTTTAAAACTTTTTGATTACTGGGGAGTGCATGCTGCTTTAAAAAAAAAAAAGATGGAGAGCAGAAAATAGGTCTTTACCTAAGAAAATGGACTTTTTTCATATGTTTCATTTAATAAAATACCTGAAATCATTTTTCATATGAACCTAAACATTTTTGAAGAGAAAAAAAGCTTCCACCTAAGAAGGGCGTAATGATTTTGTGATCAGTGGCGTGCCCAAAATATTTTGTCGCTTGGTTTGCCATCCCTGCCTTACACAGTCTGGATGGATTTCTTGAATTTTAATCTTGCATTATTTAAAGAATTTATTTAAAAGTCAGTGCATATCTACGCCTTTTTTACCAAAACTTGTCATTTCGAGAAGAAGCCCCAAGAAAGGGGGATTTATATAAAATAAGGTATAAGAAGATAATGCAGGTTTTTTCTTAATTTTTTAAGCAGGACAAAGTAAAAAAGGGGGCCCCGACCTTAAAAAATATATGACATAGTGTAAAAGGCCCCATTTTGAAAGTGAGGACCTTTTTTTTGTGTTTTTCTTTGCAACAAGAAAAATAATTAAAATTAATAAAATTCTTCTAAAACTGACCAGGGGTGTCAAAACCTTTAGGGTTGTTTTTAAATTTAAATACAGCCTTAACCATAATTTTTTTCTTCCAGGTATTCAAATATTCGGTATTCAAATACTTTTTTTCCGGGATTTGTATTCGTGGCATTGGAATACACGATTTTCAGTATTCGACCCAACTCTGCCTGTAGTAATACCTTTAGTTTATACCAGGTGACTGCATCGCTGGGCGGGACATAGGAAATCCCATGTAATTTTTAATGGGGTTAATTATTGGCTCCCTAATTATTTTAGAGAAAAATTCTATTGAAGTTTATTGAAAAGCATGCAAATCTACGTACATGGTAAAAACTTTAGATTTTTCGGTTAACCCGTTTGCTAGTTAGATGCTAATATATTTTTAAAAATTGTTACATTATTATCGCCTCATATTTATGAACAACAATAAAAATACCAGTTAGCGTGACATTACGTTGTCATTTTTGAAATTTAGTGCTTTATTATTATCAAAAAATCGTACAGTGAAAAGATTAAAGTTGTATTTATACAAACGAATTAAGTTAAGTTAAACTAAACTAGAGTAACAAATTTCAAGAACTTATGACATTTATAATATTTACATGCTTCAATAAATTATTAATATTATTACAATAATTAATATGTTGGAAATAAACTTAAGATTTAAGAAAATTTTCAAATATTCCTCCATTGACTGCTAGACAATAACCCAGACGTTCATAAAATTGTCTTCTTACATTGGCTAACTGGTAAATTGAAATTTTATTGCATTCTGCAGAAATAGCATTTTTAACTCATCTAGATTAGAGTAATTTTTATCCTTGTATATCAAAATGACAACGTTATGTCACGCTAACTGGTATTTTTATTGTTGTTCATAAATATGAGGCGATAATAATGTAACAATTTTTAAAAATATATTAGCATCTAACTAGCAAACGGGTTAACCAAAAAATCTAAAGTTTTTACCATGGACGTAGATTTGCATGCTCTTCAATAAACTTCAATAGAATTTTTCTCTAAAATAATTAGGGAGCCAATAATTGACCTCATTAAAAATTACATGGGATTTCCTATGTCCCGCCCGGCGATGCATCACCCGGTATACTTTATTTAATGTAAAATAGTTTTTATCTGGTAAATAGATGGGTGCATGATCTTAGACTGCTTTACGATTTTTATTTCCATTTAATTATACGCTTTTGCTTTGCTGCCCTTTGGTTCAACAGCGATTTTCTTGAAAACCGTTTGTTGTATTACAAAATGCAAGAGACCAAATATTTGATTTTTTTTTGTTTTTGACCCGCCAGTGTAGTTTAATTAATTAAATATAAAATAGCAACCACAAAATCAGCAGTGTTTAGCCCTCTTCCCCAAAAAAAACAATAAATAAAATGCATAAAGTTTAAAAATAACAGGGGGTGCTATATTTTTGTAAGATTTGATGCAATAATGTAGCCACATTTTAAAATAATCGTATTTCTTAGGCATCCAAATAAGATTGCAGGAGTTTAAACGGGGTGCATTTAAAACACATATTTATCCACGCTTAATCTATTTTTACTAAGAATTTTCAAACACCCTGTGTACCCAAATTAAAATATATAATTTTCGAATATCCCCCGTATTTTGACTGCCAGCTGGCCGCACCTCTCCTAAAGAAGAACCAGTGGGCACAGTACTTGCACCGCTCACAGATAGATGGCGATACCCACAATATATTACCGGGTGTCCACACAAGTAATTTATGAAATAACAAAGTATTATCTGCATCAGGTAAAAGGGTGTTTGCCTCTTGGTGGCACATACGTTCTTCGGGGCGTGTGGGGTATGGTAATCAAGACATACCCAGCACGTAATTTTTGTTAACGTGGGGCTGTTTTTGGCATTGAACCGAAGACGCCTCTTCTAAACCAAATAAATTAATACCGCCTATCTAAATTCATAAATTATGAATTTATCATAATATTAAAATATTCAAGAAATTTTGAGAAAGTGGCGACCAAAAAAACTATTTTTACATAATTCAAGGACCAGTTTTAGCACTTTTTTTTTCTTGTACAGTGTATATAATATACGTTTTTATAAATTTGTTAATGTTTTGTAAATTAAATATTACAATTATAATAATATAAATCGATAGTTGACATAATTATAAATTAATAACAAATTATTACTTTTGATTTTAAAACTATACATTATGTCCACGGATGGACTTTCCAATAGGACAAATGGATCAAAAATTGTTTAAGAAAGTTGTGTAAGGCAACTGCTCTTGCTTCCCAAAAAACACAAATTCACGTTGAGAAATTTGTTTTGTTTTGCACAGGGGCTTCAAAACTACAAAAAATGTGAAAATGGACCAATGACAAAACAACCTTTATTTTTATTAATTTAGCAAAATGTCAAATAAAAACGTTTCTTAGAATGAAATGAGGATCCGATATCTGAAATTTCACATAAAATAAACAAATGCAGCGGTTGGACGAACTACTTTTTGTGGTCGGATCGCCTCCTATCGAACCACTTTTTGTGGCCCATATGAACTTACAAAGTGGCACTGGCCACGTTTGAAAGCTGACATGGGCCACAAAAAGTGGTTCGGATATTCGATAGTACAGTGACAGAAGTTTAATTGTGGTTGTCAAAACGCCCGTGTAAAAAGGAGTAAAATTTAATCATTGTTGGAAACGGAACTACAAGCTGGCGACACACCAACCACTCTTTGTGGCCCATATCAACTTCAAAAAGTGGCCCGTAGTCCCCAGTCCGTGAGACACACTGTATAAAGTAAACAAGTTTAGTTACATGTAAAAGCACATTCTTAAAAGTGGGGAATTTGTCCTGTTGTGAATGTTCATTGTTTAAATCCACCTTTATTAGTTTGCAAATGAAATTTGTTTTCTTATTGTCTTTTAAAAGACTAAAATTGGCAACACTGATGTATCCTTTAAATAAAGCTTCGGTTTGGTCTGTTTGAAGAATGTATGGTTTTGCCAATTATGCCTTGTTGACAGTATCAAACCAGTGTTTGTAAATCTGCATATTGGAAGAAAAAGATACTGACTTGTTTATATTGCTATTAAACAATGTTATTATAAATAAAAGGGATGTGTAATAGGTATTTTAAGTGAGTTAAACAATAATTTTAACTTACCTTCAAATGGAAGACGAACCTGAGGATGTTTTTCAATTTGTTTACTTAAAGAACACAAATCTAGAAACCAAGTTGTTTGGTGTTGAAATTTAAATTAGGCAGCGCCTGCCTAATCATATGGATATGTCACTGGAGAGACTAAATCCTAAAATAATAATAAATTAATTTGGCAACATATTTATTTTGTTTATTTTAAATAAAAAAAAATGGGTAATTGTCTAGAGAATGTCCGGGTAACTCCGATTTTGACCAAATTTGGTATAAAGGGGCTTTTTGGGGCGCTGATTACAAATCTGAAAGAATTTTTGGTCGGAAACGTTTCGTTTCCATAGGGTGGCCAAAAAAATTGTGGTCAAGGCAATATTTAATTTAAAAAAATAACCTTAAACATCTTGTATAATGCCACTCTTATTTTTTAAATACATACTAATTCTAGTTAATAAAAAAATATATGTATTCTTAAATAATACAGAATGTACCAAAGAGACACCAGCGGTATGTTAGAATTTAGTATGTTAGTATTTAGGCTGTTAGCCTTTGTGGATTGTCCAAAGATAAAAAAAATTAAAAAATAATGTTCAAAATTTCTCACGGCTTTAATTATAAAATTGGAGACAAAAAATTGGTTATATATTAATACTCTCAGGTAGAATAAAAAAAATAAAAATTGGCATTATACATGGCGAACACTTTGTTTAAGTATTTCTTTGATATAAAACAGTTTTTTAAACTTAACTGGTTTAAACCTTTTGTTTAAGGGGGTATTCTGGCCTAGAGGCATGAATTTCAGGTAATTTTTTGATGTGCCGTAAAAAAGGAAGCAATATTTTTACTATGTATATCATACATATACATTTTTTATAAGTTATTAATTAACATTTCAAAAATACTGACTAAAAAAAAATAAAAAAACAAGAAATTAGCAGCTGATGAAGTGGGGAGGGCGGGTCCTCAAAAATTGGCATGTGCCTATGCCACGATTCCAACCCTCCTAGTAATTCGAAAAAAATTAGTAATCTAGAGTAATGTTGCTGTAATAGCATAAACTAAAGAAAAGATGAAAAAATTTTTTCACAAAATGGCACCGGTATAAAAAAAATATTGTATCACTTTTTTTGACCTTTTAGATTTTCTTTAAATATTCTTAGTATTTCAGCCTATAGCGCGCATTACTTTTAGATTAATTTTTTTTTTTTTTTTACTACTAGGAGGGTTGGAATTGTGGGCATTTTTTCTCAGGAAGCCGTCTACATGTCCGGTGGCACTTGCAGCCTGAAGGCTTATTGTACCAAACTCCCGTTTCATTGTACCCATTCCAGTACCCTAGTTCCTTGAAGAAGGCGGTATAGGTCTGCTGGGTGCGTACCATATGTTTCCGGGGCACTCTAATATCCCCGAAGATTGCCTGCCTTTTGTGAACCAATGCCTTACACTCTGACAGTATGTCACATAATCTGCAGTCCAGATCTCCGTTGTATAATCCCATTTTATTCAGGTGTTCCTTTAACTGGAGCATGTCCGGTGAGGAAACCTGTGATTGTTCTTAGCTGATTCCTACCCATAATGAGTAGTTCTTTACTCTTTTTGTGCATGGTCCTCTGATGTATATTTTCCCATGCATGTGTTGAGGAAGCCTTTCCCAGTGCAGTATTTGCTGGTCCTTTACCCAGTTTTGTACCGCGCTCCGGAAGGTACTCTTTGGCATTCCAAGGACTGGTTCTAGCCACGACGTATGTCGTCGGCTGACCCCTTCTAGCCAGTTCGTCTGCGTTTCTCACTTCCTCGAATTCCGCAATGCCCTGGCACCCACATCAACCTCGTGTTGTTGCGTTCCGCCAGTTCCCTGAGTTCACTCGAGGCATTCTAGTACCAGCCAAGACGATATCTTGGGATTGATTAGTGCACCAAGGGCTGCTTGACTGTAAAATGGCGCCGGTATGAAAAAATATTGTATTACTTTTTTGGACCTTTTAGATTTTTTTTAATCTTCTTAGTAGTTCAGGCTATAGCGGCATTACTTTAGATTAATTATCTTTTTTATTACTAGGAGGGTTGGAATTGTGGGCATGGATACGTGCCAATTTTTTGAGATCCTCCACTTCTTCGGACTGCTTGTTGCATGCACGTTTTGAGTTTATATTTTTATTTTTTTATCTAAAATTGGTTAATTAAACGAAAAAAATGCAGGACTTAAAGTTTTTAAATACATCAGGCTATTTAATTCATATTTTTCGAGGCCAATTGCGTAAGTCTCTGATTAAATTTGTTTAGGAAGAATGATAGAGGTAGTCTATTTCCACCACTTCCATTGATTCAAAAAAAGTGCAAAAATATTCAGAAAGTGTATTTTTATAATATCAATAATTTCGTAAAATTTCATTATTCTAGTGCTAGAAAACTACCCTTTATTTTTAATAAGGAATCACCTCCTAAAATTTTTCGAGATTTGTTTAGAAACACCCTGAATAACAAAAAATTAGGTGTAAAATGTTTTAGTTTTGTTTACCTAATTTTTAAAATATCACAATTAATTAAACAGAATTTGCCCAATTCCAGCCACAAATGCGGCACCTTGTTGGCAAGATTGACTATGTCGACAACAAACACCGTCTTCCTCGTGGCTATTTGCATGAGCTGCCAGTTCGCTGGGTTGACCACCGAAGCTCGGTTTCCATTCACAATCTACTACCAACAATGTCAACATCCTAAAAATAACATATAAGAATGTAACTGAAGAAGTTTTCTCGATAAATTATGTAATTTTATACAGGGTGTTTTGGAAAATGCGTTAAGAAATTTTAAGGGAGTCGTTCTGCAATGAAAAATAATGTTAGTAAGTCTTTTGACAAAATGTCGAAATCTCCTTGGTTGCCAAGTTACAAGGGTTAAAAGTTCAATTTCTATTTTTGTTTTTTTCGCCATATTGCATTTATATTTTAACCAGTCCAGTTGATATTTGGCATACAATCAAGCTTTGCAGATTCTAAAATTTGAAGATAAAAGTATTTTTAATGCCGCCAGAGGGCACTTTACCTGAAACTTAAAATTTATTTACATCATAACCTTTTATTTTGACAGATACCGCAAAGCTGGGGGCGCCATTTTATAGACAATCAATAATCTAAAAAATAAGGTACTCTTTCATTAAAGTCGATAAAACCAAACCGTTTAGGCACCAAACAACATCAAAGTTTTCACCAAGTTCAATCAAATTACCTACATACATACAGGGTGTCTAGTAACTCAACCGACAAACTTTGCGGGGCGATTCTACAATGGATAATAAGGAAACAACTTCTATATAAACATATGTCCTAACTAAATTAAAAAAAAAAAAAAAAGATGTTTTTTAATATTTAACACACCATAGTTCAAAAACTAAGACGTTTAGGACATATGTTTATATGAAGTTTTATTTTCCCGTTGTAATATCGCCCATCGCTATAGGTTTGTCGGTTGACTACAACACCCTGTACATGTAGGTAGTTGACAAGTGAAGTGAGACATCAATGTCGGTGGTGCCACAAACGGCTATGGTTGTCGACAAAGTTGCCTTATTTTAAGTTGCTGATTGTCTATAAGAATGGCGCCCTATGCGATATCTGTCAAAATAAAGAGTTATGATGAAATAAATTTTAAGATTTAGCAAATAAAGTGCCTTTAACGTATTTAAAAAGTACTTTTGACTTAAAATTTTAGAGATCTGCAAAGCGTCGACTGTGTAGGCATAACAACGGATTGATTAAGGAAATAAATGCAATGTAACGAAAAACAAGGTAAAATTGAACTTCTACCTCGCTGTTGACCCAGAGATTTCGACATTTGTCAAGGACTTGCAACGTTATTTCTCACTGCAGAATGACCTCAAAGAACCTTCTAAGCATTTCACGGCACCCTGTATTCAGAGTCTCTGAAGCGAAAAAAGCTACCACAGATTCCTGAGGCTAATATATGACAATCTAACCCAACTTACCTTAGTCAAAAAGTGGATAGTTTCGGAGATACAGGGGTGTCAAAATTTAATCTGATTTTAGTTTTTATAAATAATTTTCATATTTATAGGTTTCCCAATGTTTGGCTAAAGGGGTTATAGAAGGTGAAAAATAAGAATCTGCTCTGCTATCAATCTTATTTTTAACTTTAGAGAGGCGCCACCTACAGTGTATTGCACAAATTAAAAAAAAAAAAGGGTATGCTAGTAAATATTGCTTTAGGCAAACTCTTCTAAGATATCGGATTTTAAAAAATTACTTTCTGTATGATGATGTCCAAGCTATACAGGGTGTTTCAGAATTAGACTCTAATCTGTTAGAGTATGAATTTTTACGTGATTTTAAGAAGGAAAGTTTATATAAACCTATGTCCTAAATGGCCTAACTTTTTAGATATAGCGTGGTAACAAAGCTTATTTTTTAAACTTTACCACCCTGTATCTCAAAAAATAACTCTTTTAGGGCCAAATTAAATTGGGTACGCCCCTGTCCGCACACCACTGCTTAAAATGTCAATAACGCAGTTGGTGTCGATTATTGCTTTTATCGAGAGTAACTTGTATACCAAATATCTATTTAACAGGGTCCCCGAGATAAAAAATGAAAACCAGTTTTTGAAGACCATCTTCAAGGGCCATACGCCCTTAGGGGGCATTTTCAGACACATGTTCATATGAACTTTTTTTTCATATATATTTGTGTAGAATCATTCCTTAAAATATAAGTATAATATACAGCAGATTCGCCATGTACTAAAGTAAGCTGTAACAGGGGCGGCTGGTGCATAAGAGCTGCAGTGCTGCAGAACCACCAGAATTTTTAAGCTGCTTGGTATTTTTTCATAACATTCAATTCATCATTTTACAATTAAAATATTAAATATCCATTAAAACAAAACTAAAATAACCAGTTTCCGGCCGAGAACTCTAGGCTAGTAGGCACACGCATCTTCACCCAGTGACGACGCATCATAGATTACTGCGCAGTGGACCATCTTAAATAATTTTCAATCTCTCGCGACGTTATTGCATTGACTAAACTGAGCGACTCTTTTCGGTGCTCCGCACGATTGTTTTAATTTCCTCTATGCCGAATGCACTTATCGTTGGGCAAAATTCGGCTGCTAAAATACATAAATTTTGGTTATTGTTGTGCGGCATTCGCGGTAGCACTTTACAGGTTATTTAGACATTTTTTAAATCGCGCGTGTGGAAGTCGACAAGTTTATATTTTTTATTCGTATTTTGTTGTGTGTTTAGTGTTTATAGATAATGGATGTGGTGCATAATTTAGTGAACGTTAAACGATTTTTTAAATATTTATATGAAGAGAAACTTGAACTAAAAACTAGTGGTAGACCGTTACCGGACATCGTGATTGAAGTAACCTGTGTTAGCAGAGGAAAACCTTATACGCGTCATTTCAATAGAGATATTTATTCTCGGAATAACTTTTTGCTTTCCATGTGTACTTTTTGCAGGCAAAGAAGGTAGTTCACCACTTTTAAAATTTTTAATACAAAATAATTTAGAAAGCACTTTCAAAGAGACAAAAAATGTGCTAGATATTTTAATAGCTATTCCTATGTCGACATCAGGGGCTGAAAGGTGTTTTTCTATACTTAAGCGAATAAAGACCTTCCTTCGAAATACCATGTCACAAGATCGTTTAACTGCATTGGCCATGCTTTCCATTCATAATTACTTTATATTAAAAATCACAGACTTTAATGACAGAATTATTGATCGATTCGCTTCGAAGAAGGATCGTCGGATTGATCTCATATTTAAACAATAACGTAAGTTTCTAATAATTTTATTTCCGTAAATATTTTTTGTCCTCATTTTCGTGAAAACCCAGCCTACATAAATATGAAACCTGATAACTGAATATCGACTTAGGATTAATATCGATAAAATGGTGAATGCACCGCAAATATAATATTCCATTTATTTGAATAATTTAATTGCAGAACACCTATAATATTTTGCCACGAGCCGCCACTGAGCTGTAACTATGTTTTTCAAAAAATTTAAAGAATGAATATATCTGGTAATGCATCTAGACGTCCTATTTGATTTATGGTTGTACCTGCAATCCCGTGTCCAAAAAGTCTTCGAATTTTACAGGTGTGTCCACTAACATAATGGTTTCAGATGGTAAGGGGTATTTATGGTACTCTACTTTAGTTGAATTGTCATCCCAGTCGTCTGTCGGTGGTAAAGTTGTTTCGGAACGTGGTAACCTAAAAAAGTTATAAATATATTAAATAAATTTAATAATAAATACTACTTTTTGGACTTGGACCATTTCTTTATTTGTTAGCTGATACAGGACGTTTCGGATATGATCTATCTCCAACCGTTTTCAGGTGAGAACTCAGTTTCGAAACTTCATGTGTAAGTTAACAAATAAAAACAATGGAAGTCCAAGGAAGTAGTATTATTAAAAACAAAACATTATTTACCCCCTTAAAAGATATATTAAATGAAGTTTGAACACCTTTAAAATTATACTATCTTGATAACATTTTACAACATATGTAGGTGGTAAATAAAACTTATTGACTTTTAAAATTAAGCCGGCAACATGACAATTCATAGTCAAGTTTTTCTTGCTGTTGTGGCAGTTAAAATCGTATTTTTTAATAATTTTTATAATTTATTGAATAAATGCAATAGAAAATACAAGAAGAATTAGTCTACAATTTGTGCTAAGTGTTTAGTAGGTGGTTGTCATCATGGATTCCGCTGAAAATTCTGTCATGAAGCAAAAGGTGCATAGTCGGATTTGTTATGCCTGCAGTTTAAGTGTAAATATTCAAGAACTTACGTTTTGTCACTTTATATAAAATTACGCGGAACGTTAGCTGGTAACTACTCTTTGTTTTATTTAGGTTTAAGGACTATGATGCCTAATATTTTGTCTGAAATTTATTGCCTTGTTTTCAAAAATACTTTTGCTTCTAGCCGAGAGACAAACCCAAAGTCGTATATTTCTGTAAATACGCGTGTCTTCGGAAGTTCTTAACAAATGGGAAACTTTTATTATTAATTTTACGAAAAAAGTTATTCTTTATAAAAGTCTTGCTTGATGAGAAAATACATTTCCACAAAAATATTTGAAGGTTGGATTTACAGGGTAGCTTAAAAATGACTTCTTTCCAAATTAAAATAAGGGTTATTTCCTACTACGGTACCAAACCTTAAAGGGTGATTTCTTATGTCATTTTATGAAGAAAAGTTGCTATAAACATATGTCCGAAGTTGCGTTGAATATTTCTTTAAAGGTCTTTTGTTTTTAAATATCTTAAATACGAAGCCAGATACAAAAAAATTTGCTTTAAAGGAAAAAATATAAAAACTGCATAAAAATACAGTTGAGTACAGTGGGCACAACAGCCAATATTATTGAGAGTAGTACATTTTTTTTGTATCTTGCTGCGTATTTAAGATATTTAAAAACAAACAGACCTTTAAAGAAATATTCAACGCCCTGTATCTCGGAAACGAAGCAACTTTGGACATATATTTATAGGAACTTATCTTCATAAAATGACATAAGAAATCACCCTTTAAAGATTGGTACCGTAGTTAGGAAATAACCCTTATTTTAATTTGGAAACAAGTCATTTTTAAGCTACACTGTACATCTAACCTTCCAATATTTTTGTGGAAATGTATTTTCTCATCAAGCAGGACTTTTTATAAAGAATAACTTTTTAAGATCTAAACAAGTCTTGAAAACTGATTTCATTCAAAAGGTCTTGGTGAGTTTTGGTGTTCTTTGAGTCAAGCTTAAGTTCTTCTTGTCAAGCGAGCTATGTCCGTCCTGATACCATTTGCTACGACGTACTTCTGTGAAGCAGGATTCTCAGTTCTGATTTCGATAAAAACGGAATTGATTGAAAGGTCAAGCAGCAACATCCTTCTTATTAACTTAGTATTGGCAATATTTAATTAATTCTGTTAACATGTGGAATTGAACTACTTACCAAAAAGAGTGATTTTTAATATAATACATACATATTTTATAGATAAGACTTGTTTTATTCTTACTAAAATTTCTTTGACAAAGGTCAATGGATCTATTAAATTCTGTAAAGGGATCTGTGAGTGCAAAAAGTTTAGGAAACCCTGAATTAGAGGAAGTTTTAAACATTTGTTTACACCTAAAATCTTCTTATGGCTAAAACGTCATAATAAACTAAATTTTTGATCATTAACTGACAATATTTTCCTAAACATCTATGATTATTTCCATAAAGGCACATATAAATATACTCCTACCTATTTTCTTCCAGCATTCGAACATTATAGGGCCAATCATTTCTGTCCACTTGGTAAAAATGCGCCCATCTAAGAGCTTCGGCAAATTCTCCATACTGAGCTACATTAATAACCAATTCTTTTTGTAAATGTTTATTATCTCCTATTGCTTCTTGTACCATTTCTTTCCAACTTTCATCACCTAAATTTAATATAAGATTATGTCAAAAGGTGTATTAACATATATTCAGGAAAAAATATAAATTCACATTTTTTTAAATAAAATTTACTACCAATATTAACATGTGTTTTATCTTTTATACCTAATTACACTTTATTAATGCTTGCAAAATCAATTGTTTAACTTGGTCATTCTCAAACTAGAAACAGAATTTTTTCACTGTACCGGGTGGTGCGTGACGAGCGAAAATAGTAAATCCCATGTAAATTTTAAGGATGTTAATTATTTGCTCACCTGTACATTTTACAGAAAAAATGTATGATAACTTTTGAAGAGACCAATGTGACAACAGATATTTCTATAAAATGTACAGGGGAGCGAATAATTAACCTAATTAAAATTTACGTGGGATTTACTATGTTTCGCTTGAATACGGTCTCTTTTAAAAATATGGAGACGTTAAAAGATTTTTTTCCGATAGCCACCAAATTTTTTATTTTTCACTTAAGAAAAAATTATATTGTGCTGTGAGAGTGACCAAAATTATACAAAAATTGCTGTAAGAGTAGGATTTACATAAAGACACTTACCAGGGTTCGTAAATAGAGTGATATTTATGGAAAATATCAAAATATCTGATATTAACGATATATATCGAATTAACGATTTTGAATATTTTCATTGGTAATTCTTTACAAGCGGGACACATCACAGATTTTGATGAAATTTGGTATACGGGGGTTTTTCGGGGCGCTGATCACGAATGTGAAAGGATTTTTGGTCAGAGAAGTTTTGTTTTCGAGATAGCCATCATCAAACTTGCAAGCAAATTTACCTTATTATCACTATATTGCTCCTTTTTTTGCAAACAATTCTTGATTTAGGGCTAAATTGGCATTCCATATTTTATTTCCACCTCTTAAAAACCCTTTTTCTATTTATTTTACCTTTTTTTACATAAAATTGTAAAGCTTTACTTTTAATCGCAGTTGCTACTGTGACTGAAATAGTGGAAGTGAAGCTTTGCAATTTTATGGAAAAAAAAGGATAAAATAAAGAAAAAAATGGGTATTTAAGACCTGGAAATCAAATATAAAGATGCTAATTTTTCATTGGCACTTTTTAGCTACTACATGATGGTATTTTTAGATTTTATACCCAATGTTTCGTTTTCAAGAAACCATCATCAACTTTATTTTTTATATAGCTCAAAAAAACTACACCTTGTATCTGATCCCATTTTTTATTACAAATTCAACGATGTATCACATGTTATATTTTAATTTTTACTAAAAGGAAAATTGCATTTTTTCATTTTTTTTAAGTTATTTTTAAGTAGCCTTGCAGACAAATGCTTGGACGTTAATACCTGTTACCGTATCTATAACATAATTTAATATCATTATAAAATAGTATTTGTCATTATTACCCTCTTTGTCGAGTTGTTGTTTTTAGAGCAATTGTTCTTATTGTTACTGTTGTCTTTATTATTGTTTATTGGTGAATAGTTAATATCTATTGTGTTATTATTGTCGGGTGGCAACTGTAGCCATGAAGAAAAGTTTAACATGCTAACGTGCTAAATTTTGTGCCACAAAAATAATGTAAATACAGCGGCAATGTATCTTTATACATATCCAGAAAGAAAACAGCCATGTAATTTCATTTTCTTACAGCTGGCTCGAAATTTAAAAAGCCAGTTTTATCTCGAAAAAGAAATCTTTAGAAGAAACCCCAAATAATGTTTTACAAGCAGTTGTTGAGAACCCTGAGATATCAACTTGGCAAATTAAACAAAATGTAGGAGTAGCCAAATCCACAGCTTAATTTCTTTTGCGTAAAAATAGATATCACTCCTATAAATTTAAGATTTGCCATGGACTTAAAACAGGAGATTTCGAACGCGCCAATATTTTTGCGAGTGGTATACGCCCGCGTATAAAGAAAATTTAAATTTCTCTTCAAAAACAATATGGTCCGACGAAAGTATGGTCACTAATTATGGTATCTTCAATCGTCGCAATACGCATTACTAGGCTCAACAAAATCCGCGTGTTAAGAAAATATCGAAACATCAAGAAAGTTTTGGGTTTAATATGTGGTGTGGAATTTTAGGAACTAAAATACCAGGTCCATGTATTTACCATAATTCATTAATTGCAGAAATGACACCTTCATTTATTTTTGCAGCACAAAATGTAGCAAGTTAGCATGTCAAACTTATCTTCATGGCTATAATGGCCATCCTGCATATTTGACCGTAATGATACAATAAGATATTAGCTATTCACCAATAAACAATAATAAAGACAACAGTAACAATTAGAACAATTGCTCTAAAAACAACAACTCGACAAACAGGGTAATAACGACAAATACTATTTTAGAAGGTTATTAAATTATGTTATAGACACAGTAACAGGTATTAACGTTAAAGCATTTGTTTGCCAAGGCCTACTTAAAAATACCCTTAAAAAATAGAAAAAATGCAAATTTTTCTTTTAACTAAAAATTAAAATATGACATGTGATAGATCGTTAAATTTGTAATAAAAAAATGGGATCAGATACAGGGTGTACTTTTTTTGAGCCATATAAAAAAAATTAAGTTGATGATGGTTTATTGAAAACGAAACGTCGGGTATAAAATCTAAAAATACCATCATGTAGTAGCTAAAAAGTGCCAATGAAAAACTGTTATTAGTTTTTTTGTATCTATTCAAATAAAGTCAGAAAAAAATAAAATCAATATAGTCAAATTTTGGTTTTGCCAAATTTTTCAAGTTTTTAAACGGCATGTAAATAAGCTTTAAAAACACAACTTTTTCCTAATTTAACCTAAGCTGTATCTCCAATAGGTACTGAGATTCTCATGCTTAGGATCCTTATCTTGGACACACTATATATTGTGATAGATATCGCGATATATATCGTTTGATATATATCTGCGAACCCTGACACTTACCAAAACTATTTTCAACAAATCGTTTACGCAATAAAAATTTTAGAGCACCTTCATTTCTCTTTTTGTTCAAGTTTGGAGTTATGTCTGATGATAATTTGAACATTTTTAACATTCTAGCAATAAGTTTCTTCCATGGTTTTGCATGAATTTTGTCGTATTGGACTTCGGGAATGTTGCGATCTCTACAAAAATACAATATATTAATATTTAGGATAATTAACTTTTAAAATAAACATTTTTTTAATTTTACATAGATTGCAAAGTTTTAGACACAATTTAGATTAGATTAGATTAGGAGGTGGATTGTATATCCTCTATCACTGCAACCTGCTCAGGTTTATTGTGTGTCCTCCGTCCATAGATTAGAGCACGCTGTCCAAGCCGGTCTTTTTAATCAGACTCCACAAGCTTGAAACCGGCTCCTTAGTAAATCTTGCCGCGTTATGTTTTTCTTCACCCAGCTTTGCAAACCGCAGACGACAAAGGACTTCACAAAAGCACATTACATGTTCTGCGGTTTCTTCCTCCTCCTGGCAGAACCTGCATAGGTTTCCTTCTACCAGGCCTATGATTTCCAGATGTTTATTCAGTCTGCAATGTCCTAACTATTATTCTTACTGCCTTCCGGTTGTAATTCAGAAGGTCTTTCGTAAATTCCGGCGAGTACGCCTTGATGAATACTTTTGCTTGACGCTGTCCTGGTGTTCTTCTCCACCAGTCTTGTGATTCCCTCATAATCCATGATCTAATAGTAGACCTTACTTGGCATGACGGAATACCGCAGTAGGGCTCGGGACCTACCATCATCCTGCCAGCCCCCTCCTTTGCCAATTCATCAGCTTCCTCATTGCCTTCGTGGCGGAGTTCGTGTCCTGGTACCCAGGCAATGGTACCAGTGGGTGCAATTTGTGTTGGCAACTTTTACATTTTTTGTTATTTTATTGTAGTGTTTTTATTGTTTTATATTATTATGTATATACACATATGTATAAAAATTGTAACTGCTCTATAATTGGTTTCTCTGTTGAGCGGTTTTTTTGTAAATTTATAAATGTAGAGTTTGTGAATTTATGAATAAATAAAAAAAAATGGTTAGCTTGTTGGACGCACCCACCTCTTCCAGGGCAACTACACAGTCCCGCACCAGCTTAGGGCTGATTTTTGCATGACCTGATCGCCCTGATGGCTGTCCGAGTAAATTACTATGGTTTTATCCATATAATTCCTTCTGATAATTTCCCTAGCACATTGTTCTATGGCTACAATTTCAGCCTGGAACACAGTAGGGTGTTGTCCGAGACCCAAGTTTATTTTGGTCCTTGGTTTGTCCCCATATATGCCTGCTCCAACTCCTTGGTCTGTTTTGGAGCCGTCTGTGTACCAGATTAGGTCGGCTTTAATGGGAGGTCCTGCCACCCAGTCGTTTTTGTCCGGTATCAAGGTTTGAAAACCTTTGTTTAGCCAGTAGCTTGGTACCATTTTGTCCGAAGGCAACTCACACAGTGAGTTGACTTCTTGGTAGACACAATTTAGTATTCACCAGAACAAATAAAATACAGGGTGGCCTACCATTTTTTGACCCATTTTGATTGCGAATTACTTTATAGTAAATAAAGTTACTAAAAAAAATAACAGGATTGATTGACTGTACGTCAATTTATTAAGAGTAATATTTGACAATGAAAATTTAATACATACAGGGTTACAGAAAAAAATATCGCAACCAAGCTAGACCTTGGGGGCATTCAGGTTGTCCCAGCAGCTGAGATTGCTTAGAAGTCACTCTGAATGAAAAGCTGATTACTGCTTTTCGATAGCGACTGAGTATTTTGCTCAGCGTAAAAAATGACCGCTGTCGCTTTTCAAATAGCGAATTTTGATAGTTTGACATTTGAAATGAAAGCTTGGTTATAATCGCGATAAATATTTATTATGCTAATACTTGTAAATATTTTCTTTGTCATAACGTTTAAATCCAAACAATTATTATGGATAAAAACAAATTTGGTCCGGATACCCATTTTTTGATCGTAAATAATGGAGGAAATACTATTATAGAAAATAATAGAGTGTTGGTACAAAGTAAAAAATGTAAGGATAATTTAATATTTAAATGTACCACATATTTCGTAAATTTTTATTGAAATTACCATAGTTTATAAACTATGCTCGCAAAAATGTTAAGATAATTCCTTTGGGTCCCCAAGTGAAACAAATTTTTGATCTTACAACTGCGACAAAAACTGACTTAAACAATGAAGATGTTTTAAGTGCTATTAATAATAATGTACTAGGTAGGTGAATATAGCAGTTTTATTGTCTATAGTGATATTTGGCATCAATTACTTGGTAGATGCTTACAAAGTTTGTCAATTATCATTACTTACTGTAAATGTATGTATGTAAATACTTAATATACCTATAAACCAAATTTATGTTATGTTTGAATGTTCACATTTGACCAGCTGTCAACCTTTAAGTTAGCAATGCATTCAGAAAAAATAAAAACGCTGACTAACAGCGGTCTCAGCATGCTAAGTTGGCTAACTTAGCCGATGGTACCTCCTGAATGTACCCATTATTCAAAAATGATAGTTAAAGTAAGGCTAGATTACCTTTTTAAGTTTTTTTTTAATGTTGGGAATAACCCATAGCTTTGTTGGCATCTTTTTTTTGTTACCTTGTATCTAAGCAAATAATACTTTTAATTACCGTATTGTTAATTTATATTTACCTATAAATTTAACATTTACAAAAAAAAAATATTAATTTTGTCCATAGTTAGGGGAGCAACTGCCCCCCTCCCGGTACCTGGCTACGCCCATATCTGGGGGTCAATAAATCCAATATTTTTTAAAATATCTTTAGCTTCTGTTATATTTTTTAAAAGAAGAGATTGAATTTTAAGAATATATAAAAAATATACAGTGTTCCATTTGATATAAAAATTTTGCCTATATCGGGAAATTAGCCAATAAATTTAATGATCTCGATTTGGGCCAGAATATTTGTTAGCCATGACATACGCGACCTTATACCCTACTGCATATTTTTTTAATCAAATGTGATTGATTTTATTATTAGTTGATTTTACGTACCTATTAGATATTTTTATACTCAAATGTGAATAAAAAATAGTGACCTTGGCTGAAGAGTCATAATAATATTCTTCCTACGACCACTTGTGAAAATAGCAAATAGCACACTGGTTTCATGCATAAAAATGCGTGTTGCAAAGTACTTTACAACACTCGTGTGATATATATTATGATGTCATTCTAAAAACTGCTATTGGTTTTGCAAGTGACATATTTATTGTAGTGACAGTAAAAAACCTTTTACTTCCCTTAAACAGTAGAACCCAAATTAGCGAAAATCATCTTATTAATTATCGTTAAGTTACTACACAGTATAAGCTTTCTTCTAATATTAAAAAGAATAATAATAAAATTTCCGAAAAATAAAAAACATGAACAAAAATAGACATAACCACCAAAAACAACTTTCACTGACTGCTCGATCAGTGGCACAGGGTTGTCAGGTAAGTAGATCAAATTAAAAATCTCCCTCCTACCTTTGAGCCCGCACTTTATAGAGGCAGCCTTGCCGCTTGACCGTTCGACCTAAAGCGCCAGAGAAAAAACTCCTATAGATCAAATTCCTTTCTCTCTGTCTTTGTGTACTCAAACAACTAGTTAAATCTTTTTTTAATCCCTTAATTAAACCTGAGGCTAATACACCCAATGAATCCACTTTCTTTTATCCATTCATAAATAGAATCAGACCCTTCCGACGTTGCCAAATGCTTTCCATATTTTGCATGGTATAACTGACGTTTAGTAGTCGTTTTTTTCTTACTTTTAGGACTTAAGGTTATGCATTTACAATTTTCATATTTTTTATATTTTGTCTTAAAAATATGAGAAAAAAATGTAATTTTTACTTAATTTTACATGTGATGTTCAGTTTAATTAACTCGTTTTACCAATTTTACCCCACCCAACACCCCTTTTCACTCCCCGGTCCCGTAGGTTTGTTTACTGATATTTTTTAAAAAACGGAATATTTTAGATATGCGCCACTTACGTTTTATTTAGAAGAGTGTCTAAAATATGTAAGTATCAATATATTTTTTAAAACCCTTTAAAATAGCAGAAAACCGTATTAAACTATTACCGTTATTACCTAACCAAACCATACAATTTTTATTAAGTAAGGGCCTTTTAAATTCCAAAATGATAAAAGTTATATAATGCTTCTAGGTAGGTGATTTTCGATGTCAAAATATTGTCAAAACAGTATAATATAGCAGTGAGGAAAAGTACATATCACACTAGTGTTACAAAGTAAACATCACCCTAGTGTTGCAAAGTTCTCAATTGTTTTTTATTTTTTCTGTAAAGACAAACTTTTTTTTTTTTGGTGAATAATTTCGTAGGAAAAATAGTGTACAGTACTTCGTGTGAAAATGACGTGGGTTTGTCGCACTCGGCTAACGCCTCGTGCTACAATATTCCCACTCGTGTGGAATGAGTCATTTCCCACACTGGTAATGTAATATATTATAGAAAATGAGATTGTCAAAAGCATATATATACAAATTATCGTATTTATGCACATTTAAAGCACCTTATGAGGGCCGTATGTACCTGTTTAATATCACAATAATAATGTATTCGTTTTTGAAGTCCTAGAAAAATACACACCCCGTCAAAATTATCGCATATGCTCGATTTTCTCCATAAGCTTCAATAGAAAAATGCTGTAATTTAAAGGGCCATATCTCTTTAATAATTATAGCTTTAGCTATAACTTTGACGTAACCGTTGTTATTTACTGTTGACAATACATCTTACATGGTGATTAAAAGTTTTGAAAAAAATGAATAATTTTTAACCTCTCTGTATGATGTGCTGTTAAAAGAGAGTAATCAAAGTTGTGATGATAAACATCAGAAATAAGTAAGGGTATAATTTATTCGCAAATAAGATTACTGCCTTTCAACAGCACATCAGACAGGGCAATTAAAAATTATTTATTTTAGCCAAAACTTTTAATCACCTTGTAACATGTATTGTAAACGGTAAATAACAAAGTTAACGCTTAAGTTATAGCTTTACCTTTCTTTAACATTTTCTTTTCTTATCTGCCTTAATAACCTAATTATTAAAAAGACATATGGCAATTTAAATTAGAGCATCGAGCACATGCGATAATTTTGGCAGGGTGTGTAAATTGCTTGTTTTTTAACTAGAAACTTTATTAGTTTAAAATTAGTTTTGTAAAGAAATAATAAAATTTTCATACTCAATATACTCTCCCCATGGTATCCCTTACTGAGGAACTGCTCAATACAGAATCCAAAATTCAACCAACTCCGTTTGATGTCGTCTACTACCGTGCAAGAAATCGTCCACGTTTTGAAGTTTGTCTTGTAAAACCAGAGGAACTAAAAAGTCCTCAACTGAGAACTTGTCATGGAGGCCCAGCATAGATGCATACTGGCAAGCCTAAAAAAATTAAAACGTTCATTTTAGGGTGATTTTTTCTTCGCGACTAATTTTTTTCGGTCCCATTGTATAATTTCGTTGAAAATACCTTCAAAAAATTTCCCAAAAGTTTCAGCCTTTAATATTAATATTAAGTACTCGCTCAAATGCCTTGTTCAGACACGGCTAGTAATTTAGTCGAGTAGCGAGCAATTAAGTATTCTCGTGCGTGTGGACAGTAAAAATTAGGAAAGTAGTTTAGTGTAGTAGCTGAAAAAAAATGAAAAATCTTCACACGCTTTGGGCGAGTACTAAATATTAATATTAAGGGCTGAAACTTTCGGGGAATTTTTTGAAGGTTTTCAACCAAATTTTACGACGCGACCGAAAAAAATTAGTCGCGACAAAAAAATCACCCTAATACATATACATGGTGTTCCACCGGGAACTGCTGCGATGGATTTCTCGGAAAATAGGCTTTGGAAAATTTTGATAATTTGGTGACAATATAAAGTCGGTGGGGGACATACAACTAAAATATTTTGACAGATCTACCACTTCCGGTTATACCGGAAACTAATGTCAACTTCCTTATTTTAAATAGAACACCCTATATATTATTTATTTTTTCAATTCTGCGTAAAATTCTAAACATAATTTATATATAGTATTATATACTTAAGTCCAACCGTATTTGACTTGTTTTAAATTTTATGTTAAAAATGACATTTGCAAGCTAAACTGCTGCTCAATTCAACTGCAACTGGAAATTTTTTGGTAAATTTCAAATCCTTATTACTCTTAAATAAAATGCAATAGCAAAATGCGGCTTTCACCGTTTTGTAGGATAACTCTTTTGGAAAAAATGGCCATTTCACTTTGTGTAAATTTTCTCTTGTTTTTATTCTACAGGGTGTAATAGAAAAGTCCGGTTTTTACAAAAACTTTGTCAAGAGCGACATTCTACAAAAAAATAGTTTTTAATTTTTAGTTATATAGTGTTATTCAGTAGACCATTTTGAAAAAACAAGTTTGTCAGATTTTTGATATCTGCTCCATTTTTCATGTTATAATTTTTTTCAAAAAATTGATTTTTTTCATATTGTACTCCCTGTATTTAACAGTTCATCACAGCGATTAATTTTTTAGATAATTTTAAATGTGCATAAGTACCCTTTTAAAACTGTATTAGAATTTTATTCCTAAAAAAATATTAACGCGTCAGTAGCGTCGCAAATGTAACTAAATTGTATTTTGGTAAAATTTCAATTCCCAAAGTTTCTGTGAGCACCACATATTCTGTATTTAAGATTTTAATTGTTTCTCTACAATTTTTAGAAACTACGGACATTTATCTCAGGACGGTTTTTTACTTTTTTTAAAAAAGTCATCAGTGGCGTAGATATAATTTTTTCTTCTGAATGCTCTTTTTACTTGCCAGAGGATTATTGCATGGAAGTAATAATTTGTAATTCGGGTTATTTCAGGGCATTTATCGATTAGCTTAGAACAAACGTTAACATTTTTTAAAATCTTAGTAATTAAAAAAATATACAGGGTGTTTCGAAAAATTTAGGCTTCCACATTTGTATTTTTTTTTTTTTAATGAAAAGCAGGGTGTGAATCCTTAGATGATTTTACGAAGAAAGTTCAATTAAACTTATGTTCTGACTGTCCTAACTTTTGAGATACAGGGTGTGATCCTTAAAAATATATACCTTTTTTTATAATAACTGTGATACCACTCTACAAATTTTAATAAAATTTGGTACATAGCCACTATACATTGGGGGCATTTTTTCAGGTAAAATATTTTTATCTTTTTTCCAGTGGCGTTCGAGCAGGATTTAAATTAATTATTTTTTAAAGAAAATCATTGTACGCCACTGCTTTTTTGAAACAAAAATTATTCCTATAATTTCCATTTATTTTTAAGCAAATTTGATATCATGTTATTCTTTTGCCCGACGAATAGTTTTTACTTAATAAAATATGAAGCATTTCTCGGCATGTTCATATATTGTCAAAATTAATAAAAATACCTTATTAGTGTTTTGGTAAAAGTGGCAAGGTTTATTTTAAAAAAAAACGCATGTAACTGCATTTTAAATCTCTAATCTAATCTCTCCAAATCTCTCTTATCCAACTTTTAAAATTCTGTTATAAGAACTTCCTGCCAACATCTTTGGTATATTTGTGAATCACTTAAGAGACTGTTGTAGATCCCGCTCACTAGTTCCATAGAGGTTTAGGTCATTATTATTATTATTCTCTAAAAGATCCAACACGACGTATCCCATGGCTCCGACCCCATAGGGCGTCGTGCGAAAGGCCATCCATATCGAAGACCACTCCTCGCGTCCGCTCGGTCAGTGATCTTCGGCCAAATTCGTTTGCCTCAGTAGACGAAGGGAACCAAGGACAACAGATTTCTGCATCTTCATCGCCAGTTGTTCGGGTGTATTTTGATATGCTGGAATGTACCTCATTTCCCCTTAATACGTTATCTTTCATGCCTCCTAAAACGCCAACTATCAGGACAACCAATCGCACGGTATACTCTGAATAAAGCCTCCGAAGTTCGCCATAAAGATCTTGATATTTGGCTCATTTTTTCCGTTCTTTTATATCGATGTTAGTTTCCGCAGGTGCGGAGAACTCTATCACATACATGGTGTGATTTCTCTTATCAAGGAGAACGATGTCGGGTTTATTCGCTTGCATTTGATGCGTGGTTGGGAACGCATAGTTCCAGTATATGCGACAGTTGTCATTTTCCACTACTGCCTCCATGTCGCCGGGAGCAAACGGCAGAATTGCTGTTTCATCGATGCCGTAGTAATGCCTGAGGTGATAGTAAAGTACCCGAAGAGCGTCATTATGCGGATGAATAAGAACTTAGCATTGGTAAAATGCACTGAAAAAGGCTAACAATAAGTGCATAAGGGTTTCTGCATAAGGGTTTCGGGTTGCTTAACACTATTATTAGTATTTACGTTAATAATAATATTATTCTTTTTTGTAATATACTTCGAAAAATCTTACCAAACTTTTTAATTATTAAATTTACGAAAAAAGTGCCTCCTCATACAAAAAGTCCTGATTAATGAGAAAATACATTTGCACAAAAATATGTGTATGTTAAACGTACGTGGTACCTTAAAAAGACTTATTTCCAAATTAAAATACCAATATATTTCCCAACTACGGTAGGAAACTTCAAAGGGGGATTTGTTATGTAATTTTATGAAGAAAAGTTCCTATAAAGTTATGTCCGGTGTTTGCTTCGTTTCTGCAAAAATGGAAAATACTAAAAGTTTTATTTTTAGTTGCATCATAGGAAAAAGTATAAAAACTACATAAAAGCCAGTGGCGTACATTTTTCAATAATGGTAGTGATAAAGATACAAATATTTTACTTTTAAAAATGCCCCCTAATGTGTAGTGGCTGTGCACCACGTTTTATTAAAATTTGTAGAGTGGTATCACAGTTATTATAAAAAAGATATATATTTTTTAAGTTTCACACCCTGTATCTCAAAAGTTAGGACAGTCAGAACATAAGTTTATTTGAGCTTTCTTCGTAAAATCATCTAAGGATTCACACCCTGCTTTTCATTAAAAAAAAAAAAATACAAATGTGGAAGCTCTAAATTTTTCGAAACACCCTGCATATATTTTTTCTAAATTTACTAAGATTTAAAAAAAATGTTAACGTTTGTTCTAAGCTAATCGATAAATGCCCTAAAATAACCCGAATTACAAATTATTACTTCCATGCAATAATCCTCTGGCAAGTAAAAGAGCATTCAGAAGAAAAATTATATCTACGCCACTGATGACTTTTTAAAAAAGTAAAAACCGTCCCGAGATAAATGTCCGTAGTTTCTAAAAATTGTGGAGGAACAATTAAAATCTTAAATACAGAATATGTGGTGCTCACAGAAACTTTGGGAATTGAAATTTTACCAAAATACAATTTAGTTACATTTGCGACGCTACTGACGTTAATATTTTTTTATAAATAAAATTTTAATACAGTTTTAAAAGGGTACTTATGCACATTTAAAATTATCTAAAAAAATTAATCGCTGTGATGAACTGTTAAATACAGGGAGTACAATATGAAAAAAAATCAATTTTTTGAAAAAAATTATAACATGAAAAATGGAGCAGATATCAAAAATCTGACAAACTTGTTTTTTCAAAATGGTCTACTGAATAACACTATATAATTAAAAATTAAAAACTATTTTTTTGTAGAATGTCGCTCTTGACAAAGTTTTTGTAAAAAACCGGACTTTTCTATTACACCCTGTAGAATAAAAACAAGTGAAAATTTACACAAAGTGAAATGGCCATTTTTTCCAACAAAATTATTCTACAAAACGGTAAAAGCCGCATTTTGCTATTGCATTTTATTTAAGAGTAATAACGATTTGAAATTTACCAAAAATATTTCCAGTTGCAGTTGAATTGAGCAGCAGTTTATTACATAACTATCAATTTTTCTAAACAAAAGCCTTTAATAAGAGTTGGGGTTGGATTTCTCGTAGAAAAAGAACTACTTTAGAAGACCGTATTGATATTTTTACAATAAAGAAATACAGAGTGGTCAAAATAATAGTTAAACATGTTAACGACAAAAACCCTAAAAGTCAATTTTTTAAATGGTTACCGTATCCTATTAAGCACCAAATAATAGGGTAAGTTTGTCTAAGGATGTTCATTCCAAAATTTATTTTTGTTTTTGAATATTAACAATTTAATATTTATCTATTCTCACAATGCTTTTAAGTACAGGTAGTTGGCTATGACGCCGAATTTCGAGGCCATGGCCTACTAGAAGCCAAACTAAGTCGCACTTAAAAGCATTGTGAGAATAGATTAATATTGTTAATATTTCAAAACTCTACATTTTGGAATGAACATCCTTAGACAAACTTACCCTTATTTTGGTGCTAATAGGATAAGGTAAAATGAGATGGGCGTTTCCTTTTGAAAAAATTGACTTTTAGGGTTTTTGTCGTTTTGTTTAACTATTATTTTTGACCACTCTGTATTTCTTTATTAGGAGGATGCAGTGGTATACCATTTTTTCCCAAAAATATTTACGGTTTACGAACGAGACTGGTAAAAACTTGATAATTCTTGTACATGTCCTTTGATACATACAATTTAAATTTCCCTAAGAATGTCTATTGGTAAATTTTTTTAGATTACCTATCGGTTTGCAAGTTTGGCACAAAAAAAAAATTGTTATCAAAAACTGTTAGTCACGATGATAAACCTCTTCATATCAATAATAAGGAATCCTAAGACGCGGACTTTATACCTGACCTAAGAAGGACCTCTAGCTTTTCCAATTTTTTTGTTTTTAAATCATTGTGAATGATACTTTCACAGTAGCGTTTGGAAAAAAAATATTCATTTTTTTTGCCCAATCTACATTACACCTACCTCTTTGTACTGTTTTTTCTCAATTAGACAATAAATAATGTTTACAAAAATATCACGATCTTGAGCCAATTCGAAAATATCAAAAACTATTTTTGTGGCAGACTGCACACTCTGTTTAGTAATTATTTTAAAAGCATCAATCTTCAGTTCGGAGTACAACATAGGTCCGATTTTGTTTCGATTGATCGTCGACCATCTCTTGAATTCTTCTATTAAAAACAGAGGTAAAGATTTGCTTTTTGCACTGTGAAAGTCTTGGCAGTAGTATAACAGTCTCAGAAACTGTTCGTACGGGTTGTGACAGGTATGGAAGTATGTATCTATTTTAGATACGACTTGGGGACTCCTTCTTACTAAAAGAAATTTTAAAAAATCAATGCATTAGTATACAAGACAATCAGTTATGAAAGCAGGTTAAATGAAAGTTTTCTAACATATTACGATTTATTTAATTTATCCCTAAAATGGATTCGAAGGGTTATGAAGTCCAATATTTTTATAGATTAAGGCTTCATATTGTTTTATTTGCAAAGTTAGACTTTTTTAATGTGTATATTTTTAATTTAATTTTTGAGGTTGTTTTCTTGTACTTGTATTTTTTTTTTTTTTTTGTAATAGCTGGCTAACTTTGATCTTTAGTAGCTTGTTATATTTATTACTGCTTTTGAGGTATTGTGAACACCTTGTATAGGGGTATATGGGTTTTATTACTTTAATATTTATTTAATCATGTTGGCATTGAAGAAATCCCATCCAAGAAATTAACACAAATAATCGAAAAAATAGTGCAAGGTTTGTTGTCAAGAAGTCTAGGTCATATTATTTTATTCAGGGTCAACAACGTGCTAAGTCACCAAAATACTAAGTTTAACTTTGTATATATACAGAAATTGTCCTAATAATGAGAAGAGAAAGAAATTAGAAAAATATTAGATAAGAAGTAGGTAGTAAAAGTGAAGTCAAGTATAAAGTTAAAGTTTTAGTTAAGCTCCGTATGGGCTACCCTTAGTGGGGGGTATGCCCGTACTAAATTCAGTTAGTCAAATAAGTAAAGTTAGTTTTGAAAAAATGCAAAGTTAGTTTTGATGGTCCACCGGTCTTATGGTCCAAGAAGATAGTTCCATATGGTACATTTGTCCCAGTGACGTAAAGTCGCCCTATGTATGTATATAACAAAATCTTAAGTCACAGTATTTTAGTGGTTAACTAAAATATAAAATTTTAGTCATGAATATTTGTTAGTAATTAAAAAGCTTGGTACTAGATATACAGGGTGTTTCAGAACTATGGGATCCAACTTCAAGGTGTGATTACTTATGTTATTTTATATACAAAAAGTCCTATAAACATATGTCTGGAGTTGCTTCCTTACTAAGATACTGGGCGTTAAAATTTAAGAAAAAAAATCAGTTTTTTCTAAATATTTTTAATATGGTTAGGCCAGTCGTTCAACCGTCTCAGTGGGCACCGCAACTTTTATTATATTGAGAAAAAAAGTACGCCATCTACCTTTTTTGACGTTTTTATATATTTTTATAATTAAGCAATGATTAATAATAACTTTCATGTATTTTTTTGTATCTACCATTGTTTTTGAAAAAAAAATACTTAAAGCTCACTTTAATTTGTTTGAAAAAGTACCTATAGAAAACATGATATAAAAAGCTTAAATTAATTAATTAGCAGTCGTGTATTTTATCGAAAATTGTCATTATCCCAATTTACTAAAATCAAAATTCTTTATTTGTTAATTTTAGATTTTATTTTATGCTATTTAGGGCTACTTTTTAGACTGACTTAAAATGGCTTTATTTTTTTCTCAAAATATAAGCTAGATACAAAAAAAAATACATGAGATTAAAAAGTAAGGGAAGCAACTCCGGACATATGTGTATAGGAGTGGTAAGAAAGTTGTGATAACAAAGCATTTTTTCTTATTTTCTTACATTCTATAGTATTAGAAGGAAAATATCAACTTAAAAATCCTGTATAATTAAATGTTAGTTTATACAACTCATTTTTCTGATAAATACACTTAAAACACTACTGTACTAGACCATCAGTATGCAGGCGGTCCCAACTCTATACATAAAATAAATTTGCCCCTGTACAAGGTACAAAAAAGCTTAAAATAGAAAATGTTTGCTTAAATACACTTATTTTATTGAGAGTATTAAAAATAAACAAGGTGTCTCAAAAACACCATATTCTGAGCCATAATACTGCCAATAAAATTAGTGTATTCAAACAAATATTTTAAGTTTGTCTTTGAGAGTTGGAACACCCTGTGACAGAGGGGCCTTTCAAACTTAAAAATTAATAATTGAATATTACATGGTAAATTTGTATAAACTCAGGGCCTTATTATCCATTAGGCTGACTAGGCTACAGCCTAGGGCGCCATGAAAAAATAGGCGCTAGACAGGGGAGTAATAGGCGCTAGGCAGGAGAGTTTTTAAAAAAGTTTAGGTTGAGTGGGGATTTTTGGTGACTAATTTCTCTGTGAATATGTGAATAGGGTGCTTTGGAATGAAATAGGCAAATAGGTGTGAAAGGAGGTACTCAAAATAGGCGCTACGGAGAAAAATACCTTTTTTTTGCTCTTCAAAAATTTTTTTGTTCGAAAATAGGCGCTCTGGGAATTCTAGCCTAGGCCGCCTCAAACAGTTAATAACAATGGTCTTTTTTTTTTAATAAAAATTAATTTACATGTATTTTGGTAAAAAGCAAAAAAAAATAATAGTGTCTACAAAAACTGGTTCATTAAAGTTATCCTAGTTGTATCTACTGCCCAATAAAGAGTATTAAATCTATACTAATATTATAAAGAGGTAAAGTTTGTAACTTTGTTTGTTTGTTTGAAGCTGCTAATCTTCGAAAATACTGAACCAATCAGAAAATTCATTCACTATCAGAAAGCTACACTAGTCAGGAGTGTTATAAGCTATATTTTATAATAATTAAACAATAAGTTTAGAAAAATATAATGGCATATGTATATCAAGCCAGTAAATAAATAAAGGTATCCAAAATGGTGCAATTTCTTATATGAACCTCAGTGGTTCAGTGGTAGAATGTTTGCCTGCCACTCGGGTGGCCCAAGTTCGATTCTCTCCCGAAACAAGTTTTTTGATATAAAAATAGTTTAACGGGTGGGCTAGTGTTTAATATTTTATTCCCCAACTTATTTTTAAAGGGCTCAGTGAAGTATGATGTTGGTGGACACTCATAAACATTTACTTACTGTTACATTTTTACACTAAACTTAGGCAGTGAACTGACAAAACTTTTAGTGGCTGATTTTAGCTGATCACGAAATGAAATAATCTTGTAACTACCTACAACTACACTGTTACTCTAACAAAGCATATAAACATTGTAAAACTTACACATTTGATACAAATTTTTCAACTCCTGAAAAAAATTACCATCTTGAACACTTAATGTTAAACTTATCCTAACTTCACTGCAGCAATTATTGTCATGTTTCGATATGTTCTGAAATTGTTGCCTTTGATCAGAATAGTTGGCAAAATTAGGTCTTTTGGGCCTTTCTTCCTGACTATTGGTTTCCAGATAGTTCCGTCCATTATAATTCCCTCGACCCCTAACTCCTTGATGTTGATAGGACATTTTAGACAGGCTTTTGTATTATCTGTAACATTTTATAAGTTGAGGAAAGTAAATGGGGCACCCCATTGTTATATTTTTAGTTGCACATAAATTTTGACACATTTTATAAGTATAAAAAATCTGACAACTAACCTCTTTAATGGTTTTAGTTAAAAAAATATATTTTTACTTAATTAACATGCATTATTTTACTTAAAAGATAACTTAATTATTATTTTTTTATTATTTATTATTATTTTTTGAATAAATAGACTTAAAAACCTTGCCTACGTTTGTAAACTTTTCATCAGCTGTCTGTCAAAGAGATGGCGTACCAAGTACCAACCATAAAAATTTTACTTTTTACCTGGTCGGGTGCGTGCCACTAAGCGCTCACAACGCTCAAAATGCACCAACAGCAAAGGGTGCGTTTTACTAAGCGCTCAAAATGCTCCTTTTGTCGACGGTAAAGAAGCATTTTGAGCGTTGTGAGCGCTAAGTGGAACGCAACCCTTACCGTCGGTTGAAGGCAAGCAAGATAAACTTCTTTAATAGAGACATTTTGCACCTCTTAAAATAACAGACTATTTTTGGCCTCCTTATGGTTATCGTTATTAAACATAACGATTCGGCAGCAGTTTTAGACAGAGATTTTGCAACCTCTTTTAAGAAATTTATCTTACGTCTGCGCTTTCGACCCATAACCTTATTTTTGCCTGTGGTTCGCCGATTTTAAAGTTTGCGAAAAATCAGTATTTACTTTTATTTTCCATAATTATATATTGATTTTTTAATATATGCAAACAGTTCCCTTGATTTTGTTTTTTAAAGTAGATGTAAATAATACAGTATAAACAAAAAAGCAAGTGTGCCAGATTGTAACATGTAAATTAATTACTGATTTAAAACATCCTTAAAAATGCAAGTCCGTTTTAATTTCTTTACACTATTTTATTTTTCTTACTGCTATGAATTTTTCGCTAATTATTCGTTATGTATCAATAATATTTTAATTAATACGGTATTAAAATTTCAACCTTCTTAAATAATCGATATTAAAAATTTTACAATTTGGCAACCACATTTACCAATAACGATAAAGATAACGATCGGTATTCATCCGTAATTAAAGGAGTCCGGTATGGTTAATAACGATAACGGATCATGTTTGCGTTACTGCGCAGTCTCAGAATAAAGTTAACCACAACGGAATTGCAAAATAAGGGGTGCAAAATGTCTCTAATAACTAGCGCTCAATTTTTTATATTTGTCCGAAAATATAGCTTATGTTCGTGACGTCACCTTTTTGCCATATTATATTTTTATTTGACAAATTAAACTAATACTTGCATAAAATAAAATAAAATCACTTATAAAACATAACAAATAGTATCTTACTCTTAATAACGATTTAAACGTAAATTTTCTTTAAAAAATATCCATAGGTCAGTGAACCCTGTTTACAGGTTTTGGTAATTTTCTAGAAACCGGCTGCAACTCCGATTTTGACGAAATTTGGTATACGGGGGTTTTGGGGCGCTGATCACGAATCTGAAAGAGATTATTTGGCGGTCGCGTTTCGTTCTCGAGATATCCATCATCAAAGTTCAAATTTGAACTAAGCTTATTTTCACTATATTCCCCCTTCTTTTTGCACACAATTCTTGATTTAAAGCTAAAGTGTCACACAATATTTGATTTTCACCTTTTAAAACCCCGTTTTTCTACGTTTTTACATTATTTTTGCATTAAACTGCATAGCTATACTTTGAATCATTTTAATCCCAGTTTGCCATGAAGCCCTATGTGTATGTATGGTTGCCGGATTATCAAAGAAAAGCCACGCAATTTAATTCAAAAATAATGTAAAAACGTAAACGGGGTTTAAAAGGTGAAAATCAAATATTGTGTGACACTGCTTTAAATCAAGAATTGTGTGCAAAGAAGGGAATATAGTGAAAATAAGGTTAGTTCAAATATCAAGTTTGATGATGGATATCTCGAGAACGAAACGCGACTGCCAAATATTCTTTCAGATTCGTGATCAGCGCCCCTAAGACCCCGTATACCAAATTTCGTCAAAATCGGAGTTGGAGCCGGTTTCTAGAAAATTACCCAGGTTTTAAAATTTCTGTAAATGCAGTACTAATAACTACTAACTTTATCTATAAATAGTTAAAACTAAACATATATAAAAATCCAATAACTTAAAATCAAAAAATAACATCAAAACCGCGAAAAATGCTTCCAGTACGATTGTAAACAAAGGTTACGGAAAATGATTACGTCACAATATTGAGTGAACATAGGCTTAAATGTGATCGAGCGCTCCTTATTGAAAAGTTTATTTTAGTATTTTCCTTGGGTTGAAGCAAAGTCGATTGACTTCTCATAAAGAAACTCTGGGTTGAAGGAGCGTTGTGAGCGCTTATTGGAACGCACCTATTATGTCCCATTTGTTGCGCTTCCATTGGCAACATTGGAGCATACAGCTGATCACTGTCAATATATCTGTCAAAAATATTTTAGAGTTTTCACGTGTGTTTTAACAATCTGGGGTTCGGAAATTTTTCTTTTTAAGTGTATTGTTGAACCTCTGAACACGATTTTCTGAATTAGGTAATGTCTACATATCCATAACTATACTATTTCAATGTCGGATAATCCTACAGAACAAATAAAAAGTTTGTTTTTACTTCCCATAATCCAGAAGAGGAAATTTTGGAAATATATATTCCAGAGGTATTAACTCAGTAAATACTTATGTACTTTGGAAAAATTTTAAAATTAATGTAAAGCTAAACAGATATATATCTAACATTGCATGGTATTATCAAAAATTTGGAGAGGTGTATTGGTTAGGTCCAAAGACTGCGAGCGAACGATTTTCGTAGTGCGAAGGCAGCATGTTAATTTTTGCCCACCCGCTGAATGTCGGTGTGCCCACTTACATTTACACATTAGGTTTTGAAAAAACTGCAAAAATCTCTTGCTCGCTTGTTGCTTGCGCGCTCTTCAATCTGGCCTTTCCCTTAGGCTGTTATGCGTTCCAGTAGTCTTGATTAGCTCTGGTTAATTAAAGTTAGTTCTAGTTTCTGATTGTTTTTAAGTGTTCTTAAATAAATTTTACATTGAGCAGTTTAAAAAAAGCTATAAAATTCATGTCGTGGTACTTAAAAATCATGCAGAAGCCAGGACTAATCAAATTCAAATTTAAATATATATTCAAGTAATTAATAATAAATTATTTTTCCTTACGTCGGCAGATATCACAAAATATTTTTAATACATTTTTTTAAACAAAAATAAATAATTTTTAAAAGGTAAACTCAGTTTGGACATACATAATAAAAAAACTCACTTTTATACAAGAAATAAAATCTATACACTGTTATAATTTCTACACTTACATTACTATTTAAAAATTCTTGAAAATTATAGAATGTCTTTTCTACAAGGTAATCAAAACCATCACATTGCATTGTGGGCTCTTTTTCTCTTAGTGGGCGTTTTCGGCCTTGCATTTTTGCAAGAAATAGAAGCTACTTTCTTTTAGAATAATTTTTAATATGCATTTCTTGTGCTTAAAACATTTTTTACAATTTCTAAAATCAAGCATTATAAGATACTGTCGTATAAGTAACTTTCCCAGAAATAATAATATTAATAACAATAGACTTTATTGTCATAAAAAAAAATTACAAATCTTCCTTAATTACTCTCTATTTAGGAGTTACAGCTTTAGTATGTTTTTAAATTTTAATGATATTGCTATTTATCATTGTCATCCTGTTTTTAGGTAGCCTAAATAAAAATTTAGTCCCCTAAATGGGTTTTGGTTAGGGATGTGACCTCGAGTCGAAAAAATCGATAATTTAATAATCGATTTTTTCGTTTCAAGATAAATCGATTTATATAAAATCGATTTTTGGGAAATAATCGATTTTTGTCGAATTTCGATTTTTTAATACAAAAATGCTTATTCGATATATAAGTATAAAAAAATAACCAAAAGGACGACTGTTAAATTATAAATACAGATTCAAATTATTCATATATAAATTTTCAGTACTGATTTTTTTATCGACTTGTTCACATTAGTAAACTTACTTACCCGTTTTTTCGTCCGTCGCACAGATGGCACTATTTACAAAAATCGATTCAAAATGTGTAATTCATATAATCGATTTATTAAAAATCGATTTTTGCCATTAATAAAATCGATTACAAAAATCGATAATAAGAAAAAAATAATCGATTAAAGTAAAAATCGATTATTTATTCACTTCCCTAGTTTTGGTGTCAATAAATAATAAAATAAAAATAGTCTGTGTATTTGGTAGGTGTGACTCAGGTCCACAAAATAAAAAAAGTGGTATGTGCTCGGTATCATACAAAGATTTTCTGACATACGAATCTAAAGTTAAAACTAGAGGCTCAACTGCAAAAACCGAATTGCGAGGGCCAAGGGTAAACAAGCATTTTTTTTTTTTTTTGCAAGGGGGTTATGTAGCACCTCATTTTAAAGGCCCTTTGATAACTTAACTTTGTTTTTCAAAATCAGCCCAGCCGTACCAGACTTACAACCATTTGAAATTGGGCTTAAATACTATACAAACAGTGTGGTTTTAATGGTTTTGGCTTGTAAGTCACAAAATCTTTGTCCGATACCCAGCACATACCACTTTTTTTTATTTTGTGGACTTGTGATATTGATGATGTAATTGTAAATTTAATTTTAAGAGCTTTTATTAAGAGAGAATTAAAAATCACATTAATATACCTGTGAACCATCTTTTGTGAGTGAATGCATTGAAAAATAGTGGTACTCTGATGGCAAATACAACATTATTTAAAAATAATTGTTTGGGTAACACAAATACTAAATTTAGTTAGTACTGAGGCTTGTATTTACGAATATACATTAATATTTGCCTCTTTATATCTTTCCTAAGATCTTATCTGTAAGATAAAATTCGGATATACACTCAAATTGCATATACTCGATTTTCTCCATAAGCTTCAATATAAAAATGCTTTAATTTTTTTCCTTAATGATTAGGTTATTAAGATAATTAATAAAAGAAAATGGTAAAGAAAGGTGCAGCTATAACTTTGGCCTTGTTATAACCATTGTTATTTACTGTTAACAATAGGGATATTTTTTTTGTTAGCTGCTTACAGCAGCTGTAAGCACTTTTTTGACAAATCAATGACGACAGTCTTACAGCAGCTCACAGCAGTTGTTAGCGGCGTCGGGAGATGTCTAACCACTGTCTAACAGGATGAAAAAACAAGGAGGGGGAAATATAGCCGAATTTGAGGTTAAAAGTCTAAACAAAATTGACTAAATGTATACTAATAACAATATCAATAGTATGTGTGGGAAACCATTTGAAGGATTAATTTATCTGCCATTAAAGATATTGCGCATTTTTGCTTTAAAACTGGAGTTGCCATTTTTAGGTTATATTATTATTATTTTTTTAATGTCATGTGTCATTGGCGGTAAGCGCTTTTATTTTTTCGATTCACATTATATTGACGTCAGCTGTTAGACAAGCTTGTTAGCAGCTGCAAGACAGAAGAATTAGAAAAATATCCCTAATACATCTTACAGGGTAATTAAAAGTTTTTGAAAAAAAAAAGAATATTTTTATATGTATGTTGTGCTGTTAAAAGAGAGTAATCAAATTTGTGATGATAAAACTTAAGAAATAAGTAAGTGTATAATTTATTCGTAAATAAGATTACTGCCTTTCAACAGCACATCACACAGGGCGATTACAAATTATTTATTTTTGCCAAAAACTTTTAATCACCGTGTAGAATGTATTGTTGACAGTAAATAACAACGTCTACAGCATAGTTATTGCTTCATCTTTCTTTAACAGTTTCCGAGCATATGCGATAATTTTGTCTGTGAGTGTATAATTATTCAGGAAGACTTGTACTATTTTTGTTATAGATAACTATTTATGTATTTGATACCTTTATTATATTCTAAAGATTAATCATTTTGAATTTTATTTATGATATTAGTGTTCTAATTTGATATTCAAAGAACATGTTTTGATTTTTCAAATTAATAAAAAAACTAAAAAGTGCTATTTATACGACGCTTTTAATTTTTCACTAAGTATTTGTAAGTAAAATAATTTTATAACAATGAGTAAATACTGTTCTGTTAGGAAATCCTATGTAGATTTTTTTTATCACTTTATTTTTCTTTGTTCTATATTGGCTACTATTAACAACAAAAGTAGTAAGTTTTCTTTAGTCCTACATTGTTGATTAAGTCAATCCCATTTATTTCCTCTGATATTTTTTAATTATGTAAAACAGTTTTTCGACAAAACGTGCGATTTTATATTTATCAGCTTTTAAAGATGAATTTTACCATTAATGGGTTCTTATGAGGTAAAAATACCCATTATTAGGGGCTCAGCCACAGGTGGGGCAATTAACAATTCTAAAGAATGAAACAATTAATATTTATTTTTTATGGTTAACTTATTTTTAATATGACAGGATATATTTTTAGTTCTAATTCAATAGAACTAACTATACAGGGTGATCCAAAATCTATCACGAAACTTAAACTTGGCAAAATAAGGGTAGAGTTTCATATAATTTTTTTCCAAATGTCATTCGTTTTCAAGTTACAAGCCGTAAACGTTCAATTTTATTTTTGTTTTTTCGCCATACTGTATTTATGTTTTACCTAAACTAGTTAATATTTGGCACACAAATCAGGCTTTGCAGATTCTAAAATTTTAAGACAAAAGTCCTTTTTTTAAATACCGCCAGAGGGTACTTTACCTAAAACTTAAAATTTATTTACATCATAACTTTTTATTTTGACAGATATCGCAAAGCTGGGGGCGCCAATTTATAGACAAAAAACTTACTCTTTATTAAAGTCTATAAACCTCACCGTTTAGACACCAATAGACATTAAAGTTTTTATCAGTTTCAATCAAATTACCTACTTACATACAGGGTGTCCAGTAACTTAACCGACAAACTTTGCGGGCGATTCTAAAAAGTTCTTTTTTAATATTTAACACACCGTAGTTTAAAAACTAAGAAGTTTAGGACATGTGTTTATATGAAGTTTTTTTCTTATTTTCTGTTGTAGAATCGTTTGGCAAAATACACATTTGAGTTATAAATGGTATTTTAAGGCATCTTTGTAGAAAAATAGTTTTTTTAATTATTAAAACTCTTGTACTAACACTTTCGGTGGAGGTTTATTTATTATTGAACACAGCATACTTAAAGAAAATATTGTCACTTACAGGGTATTTCTAATAGGTGCGGAAAAAATGCTACCAAAAATTCCCGAAGCTAAAATATGACGAATTTACTTATAAATAAAAATTCTTTTTCTTAAATAAATCTTACCTCAAAAAGTATACTTCGTAAAAGTTGATTTAAGCAGCCGTTTCTAATGCTGCCTCCAAACTTGCAACAATCAGCCGCGCCGAGTAGCGCGCCTCTTAAGCCGCGTCCACACTAGTAAAAATTTACGTTGTGTGCGCCATGCAGCACAAATTTGTATGTGCGTTTCAAATTTTTGCAAGTGTGGACAAGTTCGCCGCATAGAAACACACGCAAAAATTTTCGCGACATTCAACGCACGCGATCCGTCGGTTGTCGGTTTTTTTTTCAACATCAAAGAGATTTTCGCCGCAATATTGTTTTAGTGTGGACGTATTTACGTTAACGCAATGATTTTGACAAATGTTGTTATTATGACTTGCTGTTTAGAAATTATAGAAGTTAACTGATATCCATTTTTCTAATTTGTTCTAAACCAACCATTCTATGACTATGTCTGATGCAATGTTAATGATGGAAAGAAAATGCGCTACTTTTATCGTCTTGCAAAATCTTATCAAAAAAATGGAGGAAAATAATAGAAATAAAGACGATATTGGATTAAACATTTGTATCAAAATAAAAAACAATTTGATGGCGTAAAGTTATTATATCAGCTATCCTTGGATGAAAGTACTGGGCATTTCAAAATTTTTGTGCGTATGTCTACAAATTACTTTGAGATTTTAATAAATAAGATTGGACCAAAAATTATCAAAAAGGACACCAAACTTAGAGAAGCCATATCCGTGAAGGAAAGGTTAGCTGTCACATTACGTTTTATGGCTACTGGAGATTCATATACAAGCCTTCAATATCTTTTAAAAATATCCAAACAAAGCATATCATTGATAGTTCCAGAAGTATGCAGTGCTTTAATTGACGTTCTAAAAGATTATGTAAAGGTAATGTGGTAATAAAACTTAATTTTTATTTTTTAAAAATTTATTATCTTTCAAAAACAACAACTGTAAGGCGAAAACTTTAATAAAAACTGAATTTTCATTTGAAATAATACGTATAACACATTTTGCGATTTCTTCCCAAGCATCATTCTTTTTGTTTCTAGGAAAATGCCACATATCTCTTGGATCCCATAAAAGTCTTTGTTTTTGATATTCTTGTATCAGAAGAAGAACATCCTCTTTATTTAGATTTATCTTTTACAAAATATAAAATACTTGGCAAAAAAATATAAACAAATCCAGAATAACAAAATAGTATGCAACGCATAAGATCACACACGTTTTGAGCACGAACGCACGACACACAACGTAAAATTGAACGAGGGTAGAACGTGAAATTTGCGCCGAATTCTAGATTCAACATACAACACATTTATTTACTAATGTGGACGCGGCTTTAGCCCCACATAGCGCGCCGTATAGCGCGGACGTGGACGTGGACGGAATTCACGTCGTTTCAAGGGCTTGGCAAATGATTCCGGAGAGATTCAGACCTTGTCGGCCTTTTGCATGTTTGGCGAATTGTTGCAAGTTTGGACGCGGCTTAAGATATCACACACCTAGATCAAAGGTGTAGCAATTCAAAAACATTATTTTCTTTCTACAGGGCGTCCGGGAAAATGTGGAAATCTCTCGCACACGTATGGAACAGATGAAAATAACACGACAAGTTCCTATAAAATTTTTCCGTTTAAGCCCCCTGCGGAGATATGATCCCCTAAAGGGGGCAGCTAGAAATCGTGTTTCGTAAATAACTTTTAAAGCGCTCTGTATAATTTGATAATATTTTTAGTACGATGCATACTAGTAAAGACCTCTTAAAATAGTGCCCTTGAAACTTATGTCGCTTCTTTAGTTTGCCAGGGACGTACTAGTTTTCGCACATTATTGATAATATTTTTTACGCCCTGTATGGTGAAGACACAAAAATATGTTTTTGGGTAGTTTAAACCTTTTGCTAAAAAAAGGTACTCTTGTTTGACATCGATGTCAAAGCCGTTTTCGAGTAATAAATTATTTTAACAATAAGAGTGCAACAAATTCCTGACCTGCTACGAGAGGACTTCAATACTGAATCAAAAATTACAAATTACATCGAAAATAAAATATTGTATTATTAAACAAAAATAAACTCTTATTGTTAAAATAATTTTTACTCGAAAACGGCTCATTTTATCGATGTCAAACAAGAGTACTTTTTTTAGCAAAAGGTTTAAACTACCCAAAAACATATTTTTTGTGTCTTCACCATACAGGGCGTAAAAAATATTATCAATAATGTGCGAAAACTAGTCCGTCCCTGGCAAACCAAAGAAGCGAACTAAAAGAAGCGACGTAAGTTTCAAGGGCACTATTTTAAGACGTCTTTACTAGTATGCATCAGTACTAATATATTATCAAATTATACAGAGCGCTTTAAAAGTTATTAACGAAAAATCGATTTCTAGCTGCCCCCTTTATGGGATCATATCTCCGCAGGGGGCTTAAACGGAAAAATTTTATAGGAACTTGTCGTGTTATTTTCATCTGTTCCATACGTGTGCGAGAGATTTCCATGTTTTCCCGGACACCCTGTATATACAATAATGTATTTTTGGATTCTTAATAAGTTTGTTCATCTATGTAAAAATTAGTAAACACATTATTACATACATACCGGATCAGCTAATTAACTTAACACATAGGCAATGTGAGGAAAAGAGACAGTCTAACTAAATAGCGGCATGTAAACATACGTGACTAATAATGCTTGTTTTGTTATTGCATTACTGGCCGATATACCAAAACCTATCGCTCATGCAGCATAGCGTCGCTAGGAACCACTTTTCCGACATATCTTTTTTTTTTCGTTGCTTCTGTTTTGATCTGAGAGTGTGATACCTGGATTTAAAAAATCACTTCCTGTATGGTCTGATCTAAGCTCTACAGGGTGTTTCAGAATAGGATGCTGATCTTGGAAAGTTTAAATTCTTAGGTGGTCTTAAGAAAAAAGTTCAAGTGAACCTATGTTTTTAAGTAAAAAAAAAGCTATTTTTACCACTTTGTATCTCAAAAGATAAAACAGTAAAATTAACAGTAGATTTCAGTTTTTTACCTTAAGAAATCCTCCCTGGCCGAACAGTGTGACAATACACCTATTTTTTACAAAATTATTCATAAAAACTAAACCCAGATTGAATTTTTGATACCCTGTATTTTCGAAATCATTAATTTTTGGACTAAAGTAAGTTAGGTTAAATCGCCATGTTTTAGCCTCAGCAATTTGTGGTAGTATTTTTTCCACACCTTTTCGAGACACCCTGTATAATTTTTAGCTACTCAAGCCAGCTACTCATTTTACACGTGGCCTTCGGCTCCAGTTCTAGCCTGGTTTCTCTGGGAGAATCGTGCCGATCTCTCGGGAAAAAGAATCCTTGAAATTGGCTCAGGCACAGCATTGCCAGGCATTTTGGCAGCCAAGTGACGGAGCTATTGTGACTTTAAGTGACTCGGCCACATTGCCAAAAAGCTTAGCACACACTAAAAGGAGTTGTCATTTGAATCATTTGGTCTTGAATGAACAAATTAAGGTCATTGGGTTGACGTGGGGTTTGTTTTTGAGTAATTTGGATAGCATTGGACCTATAGATCTGATTTTAGGTATGTGACTAAGCTAAAAAAATATAATACTGTTAATTAAAATAAAGTAAAATTATTATTTTATTAAAAACTAAAATAAATGCGAAGACATACCTAATGTTTTCAATGTATACACAGTAGGGTGCTTTTTTGGCGTCTATTTTCTAACCTTAACCGGCATAAACACATTCTATTTATAGCCACAGCAGCTTCAAAAAAGCTCTTGTTTCTCTTTTCAGCAAAAATATTTTTTCTCCTTCTAATTTAAGTAATTTGTATGTATCCCAAATCCTAACCTCTCTGGAATATTGTTTTAATATCCAGTGGCGGCTCGCGGGTCTAAAAACAGGTGTAGTGCAGGAAGGGACATAAGCGCATTCACCATTTTAACAAAATTGAAAATACTCAACTATCAAAAGTCTAAGTAAAAAGTCTTAATATCTAAACTTACCTAAATTTTATACACCAAATCAATCCTATCTTTTAATGCAACAAATTTATCAATTATATCTTCATAAAATGGTTGAGTTTTTATCAGTTCCTGTAGAAGCTCCTTTTGAATTGAAATATTGGCCAAAAATAAAAGTTTATCTTGGGATATAGTGTTTCTTAAGAAGGTTTTTAACGCTTAAGACAAGAAAAACTCCGTTCCACTGACACGCTTGTCGACGGTATCGTTAAAATTAGCGAAAAAGTTTATACGCGTCGGTAAAAATGTCTTTATTTGCGCCAACTTGTTTCACTAACTGCTGCAATAAAATATTTCTATAACTTTCATCAGCAAATATTAGGCCAAGTTCATTTTTGAGCCGCTGATTTTTGGAAATGATTCGGCATATATCTCCAATAAATTTTGAAAAGAATCAGTGGGAAAAGTTTGGTTGTACTAGCAAAATTTTGCAGTATCAGCAAGACAAAAAATTGTAGTTTGTAACAATCTTCGAATCTTTCTTCCATTTCCATCAAAATATGATTTAATATTTCATAGAGAAGTGCTCTGTACTGTCGTTTAATTTCTTCCTGTGAAAAATCACTGTCGCGAATAATACTCAAACGGAAACAATCGAAATAATACGTGAAAACCAACAAAACGACCAAAACCTATATTATCTGCACACAATTATCTGTTAGCGATTTACCAAGCAATACACCTGATACTTCCACCCGCGATTCTGGCCGCCGGCAAGTATAGCGTTGTCATGGCAACGGAGCGTCAAAGCGTAAACAAAACCCCACATGAGGTGTATACTTGGGTCCGTTTTATATTTGCAATACACTTGCTAATCGCGGATTGCAATGTCGCGTTGCCGAAAGCGGACGAAAGCGACTCGCGCCAGCGATTAATTTATATGCTAGATTTTCCATGGCGAATTTTACAAATAAGGAATAGAAATGAGAAAAATGAATTGAATTTTAGTAATATTTTTTTATGTTTTATTATTAATTTTTGGTGAAGTAGCACTTCACTTACTACACCTGAATAGCCGCCACTGTTAATATCTGGAAAATAGCGAGCTGCACCACCTCATCATTTTTGATTCCATTCAAAGAAGACCTGTTCGCCTTAATTACATATATATATAACCAATGAGTCTTTACTTACAGAAATACTTTATTCTTTTGCTTATCTTTGGGTTGTAGAGGATCTATCGCTTTTTTATAGACACTTTCATGGCTTCTACTCCGAGAAAGGGTCCAGTATAATTCCTCCAGTTGCAGTTCTTAACTGAGGAACTCGTGGTTCCGCCGCAAGACCCCAGACTTTCCAGTTCCTTCGTTCTTTTATCTCGAGAGTTTTTCGAATGTGGAACCTGCTGCCTGTAGAGGTCTTCCCTTATCCTCCAAATCTTCAAGTATTTAAGTCCCGTGTTAACAAATTCCCTCTTACCTCGCCTGAGACACCCACGGTACGTTAGTATTTAGGCTTAAATGTTATTAAGAAAAATCAGTGGTTTCAAATTAAAATTACTTGAGAATTACTCGTTATGCGCCGACATAAATGATCGCAGTTTATTGTCCTTAGTGTTTAATAGGATAAGGTACTTAAAGGGGAGGTCAGTTTAAAAAACATTGTAAATTTAAACTTTTTGTTTTGTCCGCCCTGTATATATTAATTGTCAACAGACAATATAGTCCACTTATGGATTGTGGAGGGGGATAACCATCTTTTATGGCGGACAAGTTGAAAAAGTGGCAATCGGAATGTAGCAAATTGGGATGGCGCCACAGTAGCCAGTGGAGAGATTTTGGTATTTCTTTCGTTTTTTATTTTGTATCTATCTGTCCTTTTTCATTTTGTATCTCACTCTAATAATTCATGCTCATTGGTTAAAAAATCTCCTCTGGCTACTGTGGCGCCACCTTAAGTTGCACCTTTCGACGGACGCTTTTTAAAACATTCAGATGGTTATCCTCCCTCCACCATCCATAAGTCCACTAAAGAAGTTCTTTCTATGGAGGAACCCAAGGTAATGCATATTGGCCTGAAAGTGTAATTTTTGACATAACATTTCAAGTTGAAAACGGTTAGGTAAAGGACATTACACATATGTGTAGAATTTTACGCAGAATTTAAAAAACGTATTGTAAAGGCTCTCCTATTTAAAATAAGGAAGTTGACATTAACTTTATGTCTAACCAGAAGTGAAAGAACGATAAAAAAACACATCTGGACAAAAAAACCGGACAAAGAAAATTTTGTTAAATTTCAATCCTAAATAACTTTTCGGTTTTTTGACCGATTTTAATTATCTTCTCGTTAAGTGGTAGCTTCTTCATTAGGATTTTTAATTAATATGGGGATTGCAAAAAGGTTTATAGCATTAGGTGTTTGTTTTACAGGGAAGAGCCAAATGTTGTATTTTGACCCAAATTTTCGAACACCCTGTGGAATAATTTAATGTCACAATTTTTGCCAGGGTATTGGATTTTAAAGCCCCATTTTTCTTAACATTTCTGTTTTAATTTATGGGCATTTCTCTGTAAACTCGTAATCGGCTTGTCCCGACCGATTTTCACAAAACGTAATTAAAATTTAAATAAATATCACTCATCAACTCCTAATAAAACTTTAATCCTAAAACTTTACGGGCCCATTATTTTTAAAACCATAACTGTTTCCATTTTTTTTTAGAAGTGATAGAACCTCTAAAACACTGTATTTTGCCATAAAATTAAGTTACGAAGAAATTGTTGAAAGTACATACATTAAACAGTTAATATTTAAATTATATTTTCGTAAAAACAAGGTCCCATTACGAATTTTAAATTAAAACTACAAAAATAATAACAAAAAAATTAAAACAAGCAAATGGAGAACTAAAAACCGACGTTTCGGTGGCAAGTCTGCCATCGTTGTTAGGATAAAATGAATAAAAATATAAAAGTGACCGATTATTAAAAAAAACCTATTTGACATTTAATGTCAAAGATTTTTTAGAATCTCCTAAAAAATGTTAAAAATTTTAAACCTAAATAATAGTTAATTTTTATTTTTTATATTTTTATTCAATTTATCTTGACAACGGTCCCAAACCGTCGATTTTTAGTTCTCCATTTACTTGTTTTAATTTTTTTGTTTTTGTAGTCTAATTTATTTTCTGGCGTGCACCAAGGTTAGTTTATATTTATAAGGTTGCGACATATCCTCAACTTTTAGGCGGTTCGAGGTCGGGGACGCAAGGAAGGAACTCCACGGAGAAAAGTTGGCAAGACTGGGTAAAATCAAAGCTGATAATCAATCCAGTGGCTTCTAGAATTTGCGCATTTCATTTTGCATTGTTTTGGAAGTGATATTTGTTGAAAGATGTAATTCCAAATGTTTTTTATTTAAATTAAAAAAAAATACAACTTAATAATAATTAAAAACTGTTGTGTAAACGGTTGTTCTAATAATACAATAAACTGTATATCTCCGGCACTGAACAACATGGCCGAAAAATGAGAGATGTGACGTCATAATACGTCAAAGCAATATGGCCGAATGTCGTGACCTTATATAGACCGACTTTGGCGTGTACCCAAACAGCTACCATCACTTTAATGTGCTTTATCTTATATATTATTTCATATTTTTAGTATAACTCGCCCTGTATAATACCAATTGGAGTAAAATTTTGTATTTATTAGTTTTGGACCATGCGTTTTAAAATTCAAAAGTTTTGGTCTACTTGTCCTCTTGTAGCACCTATCCTGGGACACACTGTAAAAGTCAGCGTTCCGAGTAATTTTATAAATCCACAAAACTTAAGTTCTTCGTTATTAAGGCCTGAGCTGCAGGCACAACAAAACCGACTTTATATATTTTTCTTCATTACAGATTTTTAACAGAATCCATGATGATAATCACTAAAACACTTAATACAACGCACACCGTAGATGTAAAACTCGTACTACAAGTGAAAATCTACATGTGCTCTCGATTTTTCCTGCAGTTATTACTTTTCTAATTCTCCATATTAACTTGCCCCCCTCTGGGCCATCGGCTGACGACGCCCCTGGTTGATCGTAGGAAAACTTGTATATCAAAACTTTTACCATATTTTTCGAACTCACTCTAGTGATATAATGTTTATTTAAGTCGGCACTCTATATTTTAGTTAGGGATCCCTCGATCATTTTTCGAAGTCATTACTAACAAGCTAACTTTTCGCGAGTAGCTTCATTTTGACGAGAGGCCCAACTTTTTCCTTTACTCTCTTGTTTCACGTGCGGACGTGCGTAGAAGACTACAAAGTTTTTCCCGGGGTGGCGGTTAGAGGTGCTGTACGGACGTTTTTACCTTCGGGGATCAAGGAAAGATTCACGCTAAATTGACGGCATCTTTCTTCTGGATCTAAGCGCTGTGAGCGAAGACTCCTATAAGCTGATGGTATCCTGTGTGGTGGTGAACACGAGGTATTTCTCAAATGGCGGGAAATAGATGGGCGTGCCATGGGAACTGTCAGTAGTGAAAGTGAAGGTTATACGTAACACCAGTAGCAGGTCTTGGTTTGACAGCCGACAATTTATGCATTGCATCGAATGTAGAATTATTTTTGTTTTCTTTGTGGAATTTCTGGGAGCTACAAGCTCGATTATCCAGGTTTTCCGCCGACGAAGCTGGAAAGCATTGTCCGGAAGGGGGAGAACTGGTGGATTAGACCTGAAGGGACCAAAACCAAGAAAAAAATAGAATAGAATAGAATAGAACTTTTTCCTTACAATTTTCGAGGTGGTAGCTTCTGGGGGAAGCAGGAATAAAATGTGTTGATTTGACAGATATCAAAAATTTATTACAAACAGGGATTTTCTCATAAGTTTCAAGATAATTATCTAAATATACCGAAAATATATTTGTTCTAAAAAATTAAGGTTTCATCAAAGAGTCATCTACCTCCAACATGTATGGTTAACAATATCGTGAAAAATAACTACTAACCAGCTGATTTTTTTTTCTGTAGATTAAATAATATTTATATAATTTAACACCCACATTGTCTTACAAATTGCGAGATATGTCATCCTGGTTTTTTAATGTTCATCAAATCGACATATTTAATCTCTGCTATCCCTGTATGCTACCACCAGCGAAAATTGTTTTAAGGAAAAAAGATGGTCGTCTCCTCAAAATAAAGCTACTCACGAAAAATTAGCTTGTTAGTAGTGACTTGGAAAAATGGTCTCTAAACTAATTGTATATCAAAACTTTTACCATATTTTCTAAACCCTCTCTAGTAATATTTATTCCATTAAGTTGACACTATATTTTGGATATTTTTCACATTTCAGGTTCAGACTGTTTTTTCGAACCAGCTACATTTGAAGACATAATCGTTACCGTGGCATACCTCTTGGAAAACAACTACGGTGCCAAATTTCTCTGCACATATCAAGAACGAAGTAGCGATTGGTCCATAGAGCATCTTCTCGAGAAGTGGTGTCTGAGTTGTAAAGTACACAATATAAGTGGTCTTGGAGCTAAGAGCGGTATCGACATTCACGAAATTATTGGCGGACACAGTATCCATTTACTTGAGATATTTAGGAAGGCTTGAGATGGCAAGTAATGCTGTAAGTTGAAATTAAAAAATATATATACATACAACGCCAAAGTCTTGGACCCCCTAGCATTTTTATACTTCTAATTTATTTAGAAAAAAATAAAAGGACTAGAATTTTGAGTTCATGTATGTGGCTAAAATAAAGAAAAACCAAAAAATGAAGAAACAGTGTTAATTTATAAATAAAAGTTTATTGCAACAAAAATTACCTGTATGACAAAAAAAACAGCTAATACTCTGTGGGCCCTCCTGTACTTCTGAGTAATGAGTTTACACGTCTGGGTATGGAAATGATTAAATTATTAATTAATTTCTGCGATATGCGGTCCCATGCTTCTACAGCAGCTACCGCGAGTTTCTCCTCGGTTCTAGGTGGTGGATTACGATTGTGGATAACTCTGGAAACAATATCCACAGATTCTTAATTGGATTCATACCTGGGGAATAAGCTGGCCACTCTAATCTGTTGATTTCTTTAGCATTAAGAAGCTCCTGAACTCTTCTGCCTCGATATGGTCTGGCATTATCATCCATAAAAATAAAATTATCTCCAGTTTCATGGCGGAGGGGAATGGCAATTGGCCTAATAACATTTTCCATGTAAATTTCGCTAGTCATATTTTGTTGTATGCGAATTAATGGAGTTCGACGGTTGTACATTATTCCCCCAGAACATTACTGTTCCTCCTTGATAGGAAACGACTTCACGAGGATAGTTGAGTCTTGACTGACGCCCTGGCTCTCTCCATACCCTTTAACGATGGTCGTCACTGACCAGACCGAATCTTGATTCGTCAGAGAAAAGGACTCTGCCCAATATTTAAGTTTTAGGTAAAGTGCCCTTTGGCGGTATTTAAAAAAGGTACTTTTGACTTAAAATTTTAGAATCTGCGAAGCTCGATTTGTGTGCCAAATATCAACTGGATTGCTTAAAAAATAAATGCAATATGGCGAAAAAACCAAAATAAAAATTGAACTTTGACGGCTTGTAACTCGAAAACGAATGACATTTTGAAAAAATATATATGAAGCTCTACCCTTATTTTGTCAAGTAGAATCACCCCCTTAAGTTTCGTGATCGATTTTTGAATCACCTAGTATAGAAAAGTTTCTAAAAATGATCCAAAGAATATCGGAAAGTTAATTGATTTTTGGTAATGTTTATAATTAACACATACAATTCCAAAATTACAAAACCGTAAAAATAACCACTTTCCGATAATCTTTGGATCATTTTAAGAAACTTTTCTATATAGAACTTTTTCCAAAACAAATTTTTAGAAAACGGCAGCGAATCGCGTTTTACCTCAATTTAACGTGCTACGGCATCCTCTTAAGCAATTAATACTACAAATATTAAATAACAGGACGGGACATGAAGCTCCAAAGTAACACCTTGCAATTCTTTGGTCCTGCATGGGTTTACTTGAAATTTTAACGGGAGGTAGAGAATAGGCCAAGGATCAAAATCTATATCAAACTGAAGGTCATCAAAACCCCAGGGCTGGTCGCCACCCCATCTCGAGGGGAAAATTTTTTGTTACATTTTAACCACAGGAATCGTTTAGAAAAGTGATTCTAAGCAAAAATGTTCCATAATTTTTTTTCATAAAACTAAATTTTTATTTACGATTGAATGTAACAATTTAACGAAAAAATCGACGTTTTTAATGGGTTTTTTGTGAATAACTGAAAAATAAAGATTTTATGAAAAAAACTGTAGAGAGCAACATTGTAGCTTTTAAAAAGACAAACAAAACTATTTTGTTCAAATTTTTCTACAACCAATACTAAATACGCCGGGTTAACGGTTAGCTTGTTTAATAAAATGCAAAATTTCAAAGTCAAATTACGGGAAAACGTTCGTTCGTAAAAGAGGTTTTAGGCCTCAGACACGATACTAAGCGTCAGCGGCCAGCGTTGAACGGAAAAGTTCTTTTATTCACGCATAATGATCAAAGACAGCGCTCTAACATTTTCTGCTCAACGCTATCTGATGCCTTAAACGTCTATAATTTCTCGCCAATTATTCACTGCACAAAAAAATACGAAATTGTGAAAAATCTTTTTTTACTTTAAGCCCTAATATTTCTGAAATTGGGCATTGGGAGGGTAGTTAGGGGGTTGTGTTCATTGTATTTGTGTAAAAAAAATTAGGTACTGATTTTATTTCTATCATAACTTACTTAATTTTTATGCTAGAGACTTCTTTTTTCTTAAAGGAAGGTCTGATTATGTACTTTAAAAATATATTTTATAATTTTTCTTAAAAATGGTCAATTTTCAAGTTATTTTTCCATTGAAAAATTGTTACTTTTAATCGCGAATAACTTAAAAAATTCTAGTTTTAAGAAAAATTGTATGAAACATTTTTTGATTAGAATCACTATTTTGATCGTGGTAAAAATGTAAAAAAAAATTTCAACCCTTGAGATGGGGGGCAACCACCCCTCAGGGATTTGGCGTCCTTCAGTTCGATATGGGTTTTGATCCTTGGGCTATTTTCTTTTATCTTTTTGACATCCCACGAAGGCATATGCCTAAATACCAGAGTACCGTAGGTGTCGGGTTATTAGATGTTTAACCCATCGTTCCCCCTGTTCCGTCAATGTTGTCCAAGCACTGAAACAAGCAGTTATGCATTTCCGAGTGCATTTCACAGCACCTTTTAGACAACGCGGTAGTGCCACCACGGTCGTTATTTTTAAATAACTACTACCTAAATATATCTCCCCGCTGGGAATCGAACCGGCGACCTCTGGCTTCGAAGATCAAAGCTCTGTCCACTGCGCCACGGGGGAGACATCTCTACCTTCTGTTAAAATTTTAACATTCTTCCTGTACTACGATAATGTGACCCAGGATAGGTGTTAAAAGACAACAAATGGACCCAAAATTTTTGAATAAAAACGAAATTTTGGAAAAACTGGTCGCATTGTCCAAAACTAGTAAATACAAAATTTTACTCCATTTGGTATTAAACAGGGCAAGTTATAACTAAAAATAATAAAAATACCCAGCAGCCAACTACTTTTATTTTTGAAAATAGAATAAAATTGTATAATTGTAGAATTGTATAAAGAGTTCATGTCAAAATTTAAAGTTAAAAGCCTGAGAATTAAACAAATGTAATTGTCAATTTTTTACATTACGCATTACAACTTTAATAATTAGCAAGTGGGTGCTAAATTAAAAAATAAAATAATAAAATAATCATAATAATTATTTTAAATATATATTTTTAAATAGTACATAATATAAAAAATTGATAAAAATAATGTTTTTACTTTAATTCTTTAACCTTAAATTTTGACACACAATTTAATTCTCCACAACATTTACTTATACAATTCAATCAATCAATCAAAATACTTTTATTCATCACTCAAAGGTTACACAATTGGTATAAACTTATCAGACTAGTCACTTATTAAAAATAAAAAATATATATCAAATTTAAACAGTAACAAAATAAACTTAATAAATATGGGACTATTCACCAGACAAAAGTAATGTATATCAGTCGCACCTTAATATCTAAAATTCTAAAAATTCTTCGACAGAGTAAAACGCGTGCATTATTAAAAATTTCTTAATTTTATTAATAAAACCTCTCTCATTTAAGGTTATATCGACTAGCGTACTAATTTTGTTATAACACTTAATACCCATGTATACCGGAGAAGCTTGTGAAACGCTTAATCGAGAAAATGGCTGATGTATCTGTAAAGAACTCCGAGTATCATAACAGTGAATATCACTATTACGGGTAAATTGATTTTTATTCTTTCTAATGTGTGTAATCAGCAGAAAAATATACAAGCATGGAAGTGTTAGAAATTGGTACTTTATAAATAATGGCTTGCACGAAGAGCGTGGATGTGCGTTGTCTATACACCTGATTATGCATTTCTGGGTTCTGAAAACTTTAATCATATGGGCGGAAGAGCCCCAGAACAATAGGCCGTATTGAAGATGGGATTGCACGCAGCCAAAATACAACAATCTTAGCACGCCAGTCGACACAGTTTTCCTTAAGTTCAATTTTGTCCTATTTTTAAAAAATAAAGGTACCATCGCGCCCAAAATAAACTGGAACAACAAAATCTAGTTTTATCTCCT
>JACEGR010006204.1:0-63577 GCA_014170235.1 Listronotus bonariensis
ACAATGTATTTAAAATACGCAGCATCGCGTTCTTGTTGGTTTGTGCGTAAAAAGCTTGATAGAAAGAGGAAACCGCCTCCCGTGCCCTGTAAAAAAAATTGGTAAATAGCACACCAACAAAAACGTGCATTTGTTATCCTTCACTTCTTCACTCGATCAGGCCAGTAGAAATATAAGTGTAGCTCTTAAGGAGTATTTTTAAAAATATTGTAAGTTTTAACAATGAAGAGGCACTTTCTGTAAGTAGGTACCGTTTTAATATTCCGCTATTCTAGCGCTGCGGGGTTGTGTACCTGGCAAGGCTGGTGTTACAAAGAATTTAAAATGGCAACGCCGACTGTAAAGCTCGCTATCGAAGTGTATGGAGTTAAATGAAACCTTTCATACTCAGAGAACGCGGAAAGTCGGCGAACTCAAAGGCTTCGTATAATTTTTTACCTTTCTGTCCGTCAAAACCTGCTTAGTGTGTAAAGGCGCTCCGGGTATAGAAAATGTTGACAGAGTTGTACAAAGACAAACGTATGGGCAGTGCCTTAAGTTCCCTTGAGCATTACCATGAAGAAAATAGGGAATTATTGGAATAGGCAAATAGTGCTAGCAGTATTAAGGGAAAAACCTTATTTTATTACTGCTAAACCTTAACGCGCCTATGTAAAGAAGTGTTATTGGTCAACATGACATGCTTTTATTATTTTTAACCTAAAACTTGAATATTATTTCTTTTTATTTATAGTCTATTTTATTTATATATTTGTTTTGTATAGTTAATAATGGAGAAATTTTAACTTTTTTAGTATATTTTAGAGACAAAATTTAAAAATAAACAAAAATTACTTTAATCCTTAACCTTATTTTGTTTTCAAATGTCAAAATATGGAATGGAAATGACCGGCTATATTTTGGCACAATTAAAGTCTAGCATTAACTTTAATATAGTTTCCCTTATTTAAAACCACTACTGAGCATGCGTAATGTCAAATTACTGCTGAATTTATTTCTGCTAGACCTTATATGAATTCCAATAATTCCCTAATAATAGGGACATAATGCAACACAACACATTTGCACACTTCTACCTATCCATATACCTGTGCGTATACCCAACGAAAAACGATACGTGACTGATAAAAAAATTAAAAGCATGCCTCAATGCCCACGTAACGTATCCACATTATGCAACCAACTAAACCAATCATTTTTTTTTGTTTTTGTGTCCTAACCAACATTTTTAGTTATTTTGTAATAATTTTTGCTATTTGTGGTTATTCCCCTTTTTGTTTTCACGTAACGGATTGAAGACCACGTATCGCTTCTGCGCAAGCGCATTACGCTATGGATAAGGACAAGTGATGATTTTGTTTAGCTTTTTACAGCAGATTTTAAACAGCTTTTTGTTTCTAATGATTTTTTGAGCCAAATTATCACGGGCCTGAATAAAAACAACAATCAATGAAATCGAGACAGAACAACACATTACTAGTAGCGTTCACATACGACTTATCGGAACCTCGTAAAACGATATATTATGTGCCTGAATATTGCTGGCGATTATGTAAAAAAGTAGATTAAAATGCAGGCCTTTAAAGAAAAATAAAATTTAAATTTATTTTGTTTTTTATTTATTTTAAAAGTCAGTATGTGAAAATCCTAATACTTTCGACTGCAACCGACGATCAGGGTACGCCACGGGAACAGGCAGTTTATTTAGAGCTGCTTATCAGTGTCAAGGGCTCGAGCACTGCCTAAATACTTTTAACAATCGAACGATGATATGTACATGTGACACCAGTTTACAAAATGCGGATAGAGGAAGTAGTCAGTACTGATCATGGGTCATGTAAAACGGGACTTAAAATACCTTCTTTAAGCGTTGAATATTCTTTTTCAAGTAATTTATGTCTTTGAAACTTTGTGTTCTGTCAATATACAGCTTATCCACCAAATAAAAAACATTTTCGGAAAAATTTACCTAAAATATGAGTAATTTTTACTTATTTAACCCATCGCAGATATTAATCAGATTTTGTATAAGGTTTTTTGGGTTACTAATCACGAATCTGACTTTTTTCAGAAACTTCTATTTTAAAATCCATCATATAAAATTAAACCAACCTAATTTTTACTTTTTTCCTAGCGATGGGTTTTTGTTCCGCGGCGTCGGACGGAACACGCCGCCGGAATACCGTGTAATAGCATCCTCAGTTCCAGTTCAGGCGGCATCAGGTTCACACCTTTTAGCCTCTCGGTTTTTACATGACTGTTTGAAGAAAGGTTTTGAAATGTAAAAATAAATCTTTTATTTGAATACAAAAAAAAGAATTTAGGTCCAAACACTGTTTCGTGTTTAGCCGGGAAGCTGAATTCGGCCACGGCGACATCACGCGACAGCCGTCTTACCCACAGGGTCTTGGGAAAAGGTCTGGGAATTATGAATAACATCGCATCGAGGATTTATAAGCCAAACATAAATAAATTGGCCAAATAGCGGTCGGTGGTACCAAGGTATCACACGCTAAAGCGTCGAGCACAGCGTCAACGGCGAACCGCTCGCGCTTTAGCTGTAACTTTGAAATAACCGACGCAGCTGAGAAGCCGCATTACTTTACAACACAGGGAGTCAAACAGTATGCCCGCCAGAGGATAAAGGTCTTGACGGTTAGGGGGACAAGCCCCTAACCACCCCCGTTAACAGACTCGTCCGCGCACCTCTGCGAAAGCGCGCAGGATCGTTTGAATTGCGTCCCAGATTCATCCGCAATAAGTGTCGTGACCAAAAATTGTCAACTTCGGGTTAGCACTGCGTCTGACGCAGATGAGCGCGGGGGTTAGAGGGGCAAGCCCCTAACCAGCCTCCATTGATAGACTCGTCCGCGCTTTTCTGTTAAAGAGCGTAGAGCTACTTAAAGTCAGGACTGGCGGCTAAGGGCAATTTCGAGCAAAACCACTTAAAAATTGAAGTGAACCAACTGCGTATGGATGATCATGCTTTAGGGACGACCGTAGCACCCTATCCACTAAACTTTGAGGCCTTCGAGGGGACCTATATGACTAACTTCGATATATATGCTCAAAGATCTTGAAACCCATTGTCAGGAACGACTCTAGGGGCCGTAATAAACCCTGAGAAGGGAGCAAAGCTGAGGCTCAAAATACGACGCGGCTTCCTGTTCGGTCCGTGTACTGTAAAAAGAGGAACACACACACACACACACGGCCGCAACCATTACAAACGCTGTTCATATAGGCAATGAAATCGAAAGGAGCTTGTGGGAAAGTAATAATCTGTCAGCGTGTTCCGTCTGACGCGGGGAGAACACCCGTCGCTAGGAAAAGGTACCTTAAGAAGTTTACGCGTAAATAAATGGAACCCCGCCTATATAGTCTATGTTGACGGGGTTCCATTTATTTAAGTTACGTTCTTCTAGCCACAGGTTTTTTTGCGCTGGGGACGAAATATTGACGGAATACCGCTGCCCACAAAGACAATGAAATTGGATGGAGCTGTTTTCCTACAAGCTTCTCCCAAATCAATTGTCCATATGAGCAGTGGTATTCCGTCGGCGTAATTCGTCCGACGCGACGAAAAACCGTCTCTAGGAAAACGAACCTTTTGGCAGTGGCGGAAACCGACGCGTTCGACATTCGTCCAAATCAAATATTCACTTTTAAATGAAACCACATTTAAGTAAATATTTGATTTGGGCGAATGTCGGTCGAAGTCGGTTTCTGCCGACCAACAGTCTAGAAAACCCTAGCTTTACATGTAAACTTCTCAGGAGGATTTTTTCTCGCCGTGTCACGTCGTCTGTAAGCGAGAACCTTTAGACTGTTAATAGTGATTGGATACTTTACAACCATACCCTAAATTAGCATTTGGTTTTTATTATTATTTTGGCTTAAATTAAATGCATAAGCACAAATAATGTAAATCAGGCATTTTTAAGGCTATATTTAACCCACTAAAATTAAGTTTTATAAATTTAGGACTTAAAAAGTACCAGTAATGTGTTCCGTATTTTTAAATTAATCTTCTCAAATCTTACACCTATGAACTAAAGGTAATACTTGTTAGTGATATAAAAACTTAAAATATTTTAAGGGTACATTTCTGAGATCAAAATAAGATTTTTTTCTATAAATAAATGCTCTAGAATAAACCGGAGAGGCCAACTTACAATGACTGTAGCTCAAAGGGGGAGCATTTTAGGTCATATGCTCGGACATATGTTTATAGAAGAAAAAGTCTTATTTTCACCTCAATAATACGCTTTTAAATAGTTTGTAGTAACTTTTGAAACACCCTGTATAGTTAAATATTACCTTAGATAGTCCCAGTCTTACCTCTTTTAAAGTAATGGCAAAAAATAAAACCTTCATTTTATTTTTAAGTAATATGTTAATTGTGAATTTTCCAAGTATAAAATCGAGTTCAACATCAGATGGGCACCTATTTAAATACTTCTTTAATTTATCATAAAAACCATTCAAATCCTCTTTTGATTGCTTTATCATCTCATCTTTTGTTACCTAAAATTAATGTGGTAATGGTATATAAAAGTACGGCCACTCCGACTTTGACCATTTTTGGTATACAGGGGTTTTTGGGAAATCATATTTCTGTATGTTTTATACAAAAACTGACCCCCATTTGCGCGGCTCAAATTTTAAGTCAAACTTACTGGTGAAAACCGCAATTCGCTATCTTGCGTTATTTACTCTCTACAGCGTGTTTCCTAATTTTTGCGTTTTCTTTAATTCTTCATAACTTTTTTTATTTTTAAAGGTTTTTTAATTCTATAAAAACTTCTTTTTAGCAACTTTTTATGCAGATTGTAGATATGCTTTACGATGCGTTACGAATTTTTCACTTATTTATTTATTTTTGTTAATTTTAAATAGTATATTTTTTCACTATTAAAATGATTAAAAAATTACCTATTTTAAAAATGTATCACATTAGATATTTCTTTCTGTTAGTTTTTGAGATATTGCATATTTTCTCATTTATTACTGATATTGGCTAGTAAGTAGGCCATGAAAACAGTAATCAAGTTTTACTTACAATCTTAATATAACTTATTTATTTGATTGTCTATTATGGCGAAAAATTATTTATAATAATAATTTAGTAATAATAAAGTAAATAAGGGTAATAAATTTTGAAAGATTGTGCCAAAAATGGTAAGGGGTACAGTGACGCGTTCGCCGATTACTCAAGTCCTCACCCAACACATTTGACTGTCAATGTTAGACGCATAGGACACCTACAGAAGCTACTTTTTAACATATGAGGTAAAAATCTTATTTTTATATAAACGTGGAGTTAGGCACTTTTCTTACTGAGGCAACGATATTACACATTCAACAAGCTTTGCGTCTTTTGTTTTGGTAAATACTATAATAAAATGAGAGATAAAAAAGAGAGAGATCCTCCCGGAACAGGAAAAAAATATACAGTGCCGGATTAAGACTATCTGATGCCCTTAGCAGCGGCCCCCTAACGATGTTACCTTCCATGTTTTGGACGACGAAAAAAATATTAATTCAATTTCCGTTAAAATTTTTGGGGAACAAAAAAAAGGTCCTCGTGTTTATAGAATTGTGGTGCCCCCAAGGAGATACACTTTTTAATAAAATTTTGTGTCGTTATTGTTTCCGTAATTATTTGTTTACAATGGTACTGGAAGCTTTTCCACGATTTAATTTTTTTTTTGCTTTTTAGTGATTGGACTTTTATATATGATTAGTTTTTATTGTTTATACAGTGTGTTTACGTTAAGTTGGCGGCATATGGGAAACTTTTTATTATTAATTTTACGAAAAAAGTCATTCTTTATAAAAAGTTCTGCATGGTCCAAAACCTAAATTGCAATCATCAGATATCAAATTGTGTCAGTCATGTAAGAGGTTTGGCCAAAAATGTAATTTTTGCTCAAGAGTAAAGTACCTGTATTTTTGCTAATATCGCAAATTGTTATAAAGAAAAGATGTTTAGAATTAAAAATTACTTCCAAATATGCAATTTTGTTCATTTCCAAAAAAAAAAATGTTTTTTTTCTGCGATAATGGTGAAAATTTGGGTTGTGTATACGATAAGGTATTTACAAGCCAATCCATTTCAAGTCGCTCTAAATGCTATAGAACGAATGAATTTTCCAGGATCTCGATCAACGGCCTGTCGGAGGATTAAAAATCACATCTTAAAAATTATGTTGCTGCAAAGAAATTAGTTCTAAGTAATGACCATAAACAGGGCAGAACAAGTTTTGCCCTCAACAATATTCTAAGGGAAAATTGGGATATTGTGGTGTTCACTGATGAAAAAGTGTTCCAATCAACTTCCAACAGACAGAGTATACATCTGAAAGATTTTTGGTAAATGTGTGGGCGTTGTTAAGTAGACATGGACTGGGGGTGTGTAGAATTTTAAATAAAAGATATAGCCTAAAAACTTAAGTTTAGCAGAAGATGTCTGAGAAAGTCTTACACAATACAGATCGACATACGAATCTAAAGCCACGACGTACCGGTAAGGGAAAGTTAAATTCCAGACTACACGTGGTCGCCATAGGCGTGCTACGCTATACATTATATTGTTAAATGTTTAAATTCAAAAATAGTTTTATTGTTTTTATTGATCAAATATTTCATTTTTCTGGTTAATTTCGTTCTAGTTAAATAACATAGATATAAATAAATAAAACGTGTAAAAATTGGGAGACAATAATTTTGAAAACCTTTTTTGTTAGATATTCTAAATACATACTCTCGTTTCGTTAAATTATTGAGTGCAACCGATAATTAATTGGGCATTAAAAAATATCACTTAGTCAAAATTTTAACTTTTCAAAAAATTACTCTTTACAAATAATTATATAAATATATAGATAATATTTGGTGTTATACAAAATATACAAACTTTTTAATATATTTTTTTATTTTTATTAACATATTTTTGTTATTAAGAAACTGTCTCTCACTTTTTAAAAACAATTTATAAAAGTTATTCATTCTTTTCTGAACCATCAGTCACTGTAAGTATTAGATTTAAGGAATATTTAGTTGAAACCTAAACAGAATGGTATGAAGCATTATGAAGGACGATTACACTGCTTTCGGAAATATTCGGAATTAATTTTTCCATTAGCCGCTTGGTGAATTTTTCTGTGGTAGACACGAGAACATTGTCCTGCTTTAAATACTAGCCCAGCATTTTGCATAAAACCATTTTTGCAACCGGCATAAATTACAATTAGCCGACCTAAAATAATAATGTTTTATATTTAGTAAATATAATTTTTTGTATATGCTAGATGTCTCGGTATGTATATCTTAGTACTATCGGATAGTTTTTCGAAAGTGGTACAAACCGTTTTCAGCGATCTCATGTGTGGTTTACATTTTAGAATCTGTCAAAGTGTCAAAATTGTCCATTATCAATATTTCGGAAACAGTAAATGATAACTATAAGACATTATGTATGAAAAATCAAGGATTTCTCCTTAAATCTAGAAATGTCTTATATAGGGTGTTCCATTTTAAATAATTAGGTTGGGTTTAAATAGAATTTTTTTGAGATACGCTGTATTCAGAAAATATGATGTATCTGAAATGCTAGGGCGTATCCAGCAAAACAGTGTTAAAAACGAATGTCTATATTTTAAACATTTTTAAAAATTCTTACCTGTAGAACTAACATTTTTTTACTTTCAAAACTTTTGCACTTTGCCAACAAGATTTAAAGGTTAGGTCGTTGTCTAGCCATGTTTCATCAATATAAATCACATTGCGGCCTTCTTACCTATATTTGCGAATAGCATGAATATATTTGTATCTCCAGTGCAAGGCGCGCTTGTGGCGGCTTCGGTTGTATCGGCGAGCGTCGATCTCCGGAGTTAAGCAGTGGAATGCGCGCCCATAATTTGGATGGGTGTCCGGCGACAGCGGTGTTTTGGGCAGCGGCACACAGTGTTTCTGCTCGGGGAAGCGGACCGAGCAACAACCATCCAAGTTATGGAATGAATGGTGTGTGAATGAGAAGGAGTAGGGGTCAAGGTACAATAAGCCTTCAGGCTGCAGTGCACCACCTAGGGGGCGGTCGTCGGACCTGGGTGGGATGACCCCGAAAGGGTAAAAAAAAAAAAAAAAAAAAAAAATCTCCAGTGCAATATATTGGGTCTTTCTACTTAAAGTTTACGTTTACTTTGGTATTGTCGCCAATAAAATCCATTTGCCTTTAGTAAACGTCTCAACGTTTCACAGGAAAATGAAAAGTTATTGTTACTCTTTAGCTCCTGGAGTATTTTTTTAGGGTTGGGAATAACCTTTAGGGTCAAATAAAACTTTTGTATAGTTTGCCAAATTATACTAAAGTCGAATTCATCGGTATTTTCGACCGCAGAAACACAAGGCCTCTTTTTACCAGAAGATGATAATAACTGATCCGGCTTATTTTTTATTCGTTCGACGTCTTCCTTATGAATTTTTTTCACAGAACTTAGGCTAACGCCAGAATACATCGCGACCCTTTTTCTCTTCCATTTGAGTGGCAGTTTTAAGAAATTGCTGTCGCATTCCTCATTACAAATTCTATAAACATTGCCAATAACCTCACGGGTTTGGCTATATTAAGTTTGACCACAAATGTATGAATTCATTGTTTGTTTACCTAATTCATAAAAGTTCTAAAATATTACTCAAAATGTAGTAAAAGTTAAAACTAATTAGAAGAACGTTGGTTGCATTTCCAAAATATTAATAAAATATAAGAATTTTTTATAACTAATATTTAGTTATTTTAGATGACTAAGAAATATTTTTGGTTTTTTGTGACCTAAAGGAAACAGTTAAAGGAAAATTTAAAAAAGGTGTTTGACAATGTCGCTACCGCCTCACATATTTTATCCGCATTCTTTTCGTGGCTTCCGATTCGTGTGTTGATCTGTATATCAAGAAGTTGACAATTAACTTCCGGTATAACTAGAAGCTTTGGCGACGCTAACTTCTTGCTATAGGGGTGGCCAAAGGGGGCCAAAATGGATTCTTATCTACAAAAATCGTTGTTACAAAAAAACAGCTTAGGCAAGAAGGACATCAAATTACAACAGAAAAAAACAAAAACAGTCACATTGTGTGTTTATGTGACAACCAAAATACAAAAGGTCTTTGGGTCTGGGGTATATTCCCCCTTCTTTTTGCACACAATTCATGATTTAAAGCTAAAGAGTCACAAAATATTTGATTTTCACCTTTTAAAACCTCGTTTTTCTACGTTTTTACATTATTTTTGCATTAAATTGCGTGGCTTTTCTTTGATAATGCGGCAACCATACATACACATAGGGCTTCATGGCACACTGAGATTGAAATGATTCAATATAAAGCTATGCAATTTAATGCAAAAATACTGTAAAATACGTAAAAAAACGGGGTTTTAAAAGGTGAAAATCAATTATTGTGTGCCACTTTAGCTTTAAATTAAGAATTGTGTGCAAAAAGAAGGGAAATATTGTAAAAATAGGACGAATTTAAATTTCGAGTCTGATGATGAATATCTCAAGAACGAAACGTTTCCGCCAAAAAATTCTTTCAGATTCGTGATCAGCGCCCCAAAAACCCCGTATACCAAATTTCGTCAAAATCGGAGTTGCCGCAGGTTTCTAGAAAATTACCCAAATAAATAAAAACAAATAATATTCCAGTTTTAGGTTAAAAATAACCAATAACACTTCTTCACATAGGCGCGTTAAGGTTTAGCAGTAATAAAATATGGTTTTTCCCTTAATACTGCTAGCACTATTTGCCTATTCCAATAATTCCCTATATTATATAGAAAAATCTGCACTTACGGTAACTTGCCAAGCTTTTTCGTTTTGAAATATTGTTAGATTTAATACATGATCTTGAAAAACAGAACTTAATCTAAAATCCTGACTTTTTGATAATAGTGATTTAAGTCGTCCATAGCAGTACAAAACACAAGAGCTTTTTCAAAAAAACACGAAAAACTACAAAAACAAATTTAAAAAATACCTGGATAAAGAGTTAATTATCGGTCCATTAGTGGAATGTATAAAATACCACAATTCAATCTTTGATTTTTTCGATAAAGGTCCGACAACCAGCGCAATATAAGGTCTATTCCTTGGGTTTTCGCACATACCTCTAAAGAGGGGTGTGGGTTTTCGATGTAGTTATGGATGGTGGAGGGAAGGATAACCATCTTTTATGGCGGACAAGTTGAAAAAGGGGCCATCGGAATGTAGCAAATTGGGATGGCGCCACAGTAGCCAGTGGAGGGATTTTGGTATTTCTTTCCTTTTTTATTTTGTATCTATCTGTCCTTTTTCATTTTGTAAATTCATGCTCATTGGTTAAAAAATCTCCTCTGGCTACTGTGGCGCCACCTTAAGTTGCTCCTTTCGACTGATATTTTTAAGACTGATATTTTTAAAACATTCAGATGGTTATCCTCCCCTCCACCATCCATAGATGTAGTGTAAATTACACTGCACCAATAGAGTGTATTCCTTTAACCTTGTTAAACCGTTCTCTAAACTGTCAGTAAGTGAGTTCGTTTATTATATCTGTTACCTCGAAACGCCCGACTGTCAAATTTTCCGTTCGTTTAGTACATCTGTAAGCTTGACTAGATCTGCTCTGTGTTCGATAATTGAAGATCTAAATGCTCAGAGCTAGCTCGGATCGCCTCAAGTCAAATCGCCGAGCGGACAGATCTAAAATTTTTTATGTCAAAAATAGAAAACGCAAAATCAGGTACATTTATAGGTTGGAGAACGAGAAATTTAAAAATATTGTTATTTTTTCAAAAAAGACATGGAATCAGAAGATTTAGTTGGTTGTTTACTGTATTCTTGTAAAATTTGCGAATTTGTTTGCATTAATTCCGAAGATATGACAGATCACGTAAATGGCCATTCATTCGCAAGTAGGTCGAACTGTCAAATGTTTTAGAACGCGTTCGGTAACTACTATCAGCTCTGTTAGCTCCAAAGGGACGTGACATTTTCTCTGCATCTGCTCGCTCTGCTTGGCTCTGCTAGCAATTTCTTAAACGAACTCACTTAGTAGTGTCAAGAACGGTTCTACAACATGAAAAAATGTCAAAAAATTAGGAACACTTAAGCTGGCTGTCCATGAGAGCGGTTTTCCGCTCGCGGATGATAATTCAGCGTTGTGATTGGCGGGAAAAGCATTTTAAATTTACACTAACCAATCACAACTCTGAATTTACAACCGCGAGCGGAAAACCCACAGCTCTCATAAAATATTCTAATTAATTCAATAAATATTCTTTTAGAGGGGTGTGGTGAGGTTCTACAACATGAAAAAATTTTAAAAAACTGGAAAAGGAACACCCTTAGTGTAGTTCTGGGCGGTTCTGGAGCATAAAAGGAATACAGCAACTGGTGTTACGTATAACCTTCTCTGTCACTACTGACAGTTCCCATGGCACGCCCATCTCTATTTCCCGCCATTTGACCATTTGAGAAATACCTCGTGTTCACTACCAAATAGAATACCATCAGCTTATAGAAATCTTTGTTCACAGCGCTTAACCCCAGAAGAAAGAAGCCATCATCAATTTAGCGTGAATCTTTACTTGATCCCCGAAGGTAAAAACACCCCTACAGTTCCTCTAACCGCCACACCGGGGAAAATTATGTAATTCCCTACGCGACGTATCCGTACCATAGATAACCTACATTTAGATCCGCAGTGGCAAGACGCATTTTTCGGATTTTTACGACCGCGCGCAGTGGGTCGAAGAACATGCGCACTTAAAAGCCTTGGCAAAATACAAACACCGGCACCCCGTAACCCCGTAACGCTCATTAGCTACCGTACTTCGAACAGAAAACCAGGACTTGGTCAACAACTTCTTTCCTATAATGCGAATAGTTTGTTTGGGTCCGGGTGCGTTTACCCTCAACTGGCTTGCGTACAAACCGGTTATTTCGCCCATGAAATGTAACTTTTGTTTCGCGCACGTTATAACATTGGCAATCCATCGAGATCAGTGATCCGTACTTAGTATAAGGCCCGCCGCAAATTGAACCCAGCCCACCAAAAAATGCTCGTAAATGGAGTGGCGCATATTGGACCCAGCCCAGAGCTAGCCCATTCTGCTGCCAGCCACGCGTGGATAGGTTTGTGTTCGCCGCACAGATTTCGTGGGTCTTGTGCAGCATGGGTTTGTTTTAAAAATCTGAAATATGGTTGATCCCGAATTGGGTCCAATATGCGGTAAACTGATCAAAAACGTGGACGTGGGAAGGATGGGTTGAGCATGGGCTACGATTGTGCTGTGCGTGGGCTGGGTTCAATTTGCGGCGGGCCTAAGAGCTAGTGATCCCTTCGAGTAACGTTAGGCTTGTAAGGTCGGAAATTTGTATAGTGATGAGTCATAGCATGCAAGGTACAAAAATCATCACCTGGCAGGCATCAGATGTGCACATCATCAACCTGTATATTCTTGAAAGTGTAAAAAAATAATAAAAACAAAAAACTTGAAGCTGTAAGCTTGACATTTTTTAGGGTTTAGTTCATTCCTAGTAAGGTTTGAAAAAAAATGACAGGCATTTTCGATCTTTTTAAGGGTGATACTGGTGATAATATACAGGGAGGAAAAAAAAGTTTTTTGTTTTTTAGTGAGGCACCCTGTATATTATATAACCATTAAAAAGATCGTAAAAAGAGCTTCAAGAAAATACCACATTTGATATGTCTATGTCTTATAGTTTTGGAAATATGGGCATCCAAATCAGCCACACCTTTCAGTTCGCCTGGCAGGTAGTTGTGCTCATCGAAAACGCCAGTCAATTTTTTTCATAAGGCAACAACACCAAAAAAATTTTTGAAGAGCAAAAAAAAGAGGTTCTTTTCTCCGTAGCGCCTATTTTGAGTGCCAGGCGCCTTACTTCACCACCCGAAATAAAATTTGATGACACAAAAAAAAGGTCATTACCTCCTTTTCGCGCCTATTTCATTCCAAAGCACCTTATTAACAGAGAAATTAGTCACCAAAACTCCCCACCCGACCTAAACTTTTTTAAAAACTCCCTTGTCTAGCGCTTATTACTCCCCTGTCTAGCGCCTATTACTCCCCTGTCTGGCGCCTATTTTTTCATGGCGCCCTAGGCTGTAGCCTAGTCAGCCTAATGGTTAATACGGCATTGCCGTGTATATGCCCAATAAGATTGTATAAGTGGTATGCGTGTTAATAGCAGACTTTTTAAAAGGTTAAAATAGGAAAACACATATTAAGAGAACGCGACCAAACTATAGGGTAAAAATTATTGGTAGATCCAAATTAACTGAATATAAGTATTAACACCACCTGGTAAATAGGTCAGAAAAAATGCGATGATTAAATTTATCCAACATACCTAAGTAATAATATTTGTATCGTAAAAAAAAATAAATAGGCACTTTCCTCTTAAGCCAAATTCATATTTTTTTAGATCGTATACCACTTACAAAAAATAATATCCGATGGATTGATGCATTTTAAGTTTAAGATCTCCCAGAACTTTTATAAAAAATAACTTTTTTCGTAAAATTATTAATAAAAATAGTTTTCCATATGATGCGAACCTAAAGTAGGCACACTGATGTATATGTCTTTTATATTTTCAATACTAGAATCTTCCCTTAAATTTTCTAAACAACATTCTGTAAACCCTGTTAAAAAACGAGAAAACAATAAGTTATAGGTAAGATACCTAAAGCAGCGTAAATAGTCCATATCGTCCGCAGTGGCGTAGCTACTATTGGGCTAGGCGAGGCAATGCCCCAAGGCTCCAAGCTCAGGGAGACCCCTTGGAGTTGAGGGCCCCGGGTTTTTATAAAAAAATTTAAATAAAGTTGTTTTTATTACATGAGGACCTTCTTTTTCGTTTTGCTCTTCATATTTTTTTCTTTCTACTCGGCAATTGCAATTTTTGGGGGCCCCACCTTAGTTTTTTGCCCCAGGACTAAGCGACTTCAATATTAGAAATGTTTCCCAAAATTCTTTTGAAGAGCAAAAAAGGGTCATCATTTTTCGTCTACCAAATTTTTTGGTATATATATCCGCGAAAACCTTTTGTATTCTTTGTTAACAACGAGTCCCACCAAATATCTGGACATTTTTAGAAATCGGCGGGCGCGGTATAGTCCTGCCAAAAGCATGACTGTCCCGCCAAAATCGGGACGTGTGGTCACTTTACCCAGTGCCCCTGGCTGACCTTGCTACGCCACTGATCGCCAGTGTAATTCGCAAACTGCTTAACTCCTTTATATTCTCCCTTTAATTGTATTGTATGTGAACATTTAATAAATTTAACTAAAAGAAATATTTTTTTATCATTACTTTTTCCCATATTAAATTGTTATTTACTATACAGTATGGTTCATTAAGTATTCAACAAATGGAAGTTTTTTATTTGTAATTTGTCAGAAAATTTTATTCTTCATAAAAGTTGGTGCATTATTTTAAACTCAATAAGCAGTAGTTAGTTTTATTAAAAGTTTTATAGTATACAGGGTAGTTAAAAAAAATAAAAACTGCTTAAGAGTAAAGTACCTTTATTTCCCAAAATACAAAGAAATGTTAAATAGAAAATGTATTTAAAATTAAAAATTATGCCTAAATACCAAATCATGGCCTTCTATTCTAGTTTTAATTTATTTATTTTTTAATGGTAATTGTCTGTTCTACACTTTTATAAAAAATTAAAACAAAATTTTACAAGGTAAATAAAGAATTTTATTACGCATTTTATTATTCATGGTATATTTGCCTTAATATTAGCATATTTGTATAATTTTAGGGCCCTATTAAATATCCTTGCAACAAACTTAGAGTTAGTGGTTAGCTAAAAAAATATAAATGCAGTTCAATTTTACAAATTCAAATTTTTTAAAAGTCAGTTGGTTTAAACTGCTTTAAAGAAATATTGAATCAGCTAATAATCAATAAAAATCTGTATCATACAGGGTTAATTCAATTTTTTACAAAAATTTTAAAATTTTTATTTGGCGGAAACGTTTCGTTCTCGAGATATCCATCATCAAAGTTGGTATTTGAACTAAGCATATTTTCACTATATTCCTCCTTCTTTTTGCAGACAATTCTTGATTTAAAGCTAAAGTGTCACACAATATTTGATTTTTACCTTTTAAAACAACGTTTTTCTACGTTTTACATTATTTTTGCAATAAATTGCGTGGCTTTTCTTTGATAATGCGGCAATCATACATACACATAGAGCTTCATGGCACACTGGGATTGAAATGATTCAAAGTATAGCTATGCAATTTAATGCAAAAATAATGTAAAATACGTAAAAAACGGGGTTTTAAGAGGTGAAAATCAAACATTTTGTGACACTTTAGCTTTAAATTAAGAATTGTGTTCAAAAGAAGGGGGAATATAGTGAAAATAAGCTTAGTTCAAATTTGAACTTTGGTGATGAATATCTCGAGAACGAAACGTTTCCGCCAAATAATTCTTTCAGATTCGTGATCAGCGCCCCAAAAACCCCCGTATACCAAATTTCGTCAAAATCGGAGTTGCCGCCGGTTTCTAGAAAATTACCTAACTTTTAATTCCTCATAACTTTTTTATTTACCATTTTGTTGTATTTTTAAAAATAAGGGTCCTCTACTCTTAGGCAGTTTTTACTTTTTTGACCTACTCATCTGTATATAAATTAACTTTTAATAAAACTTACTACTGCTTATATTTGGAACCATATTCCAACTTTTATGAAAAATACAATTTTCTGACAAATTAAAAATAAAAAAGTTTTCCATTTGTTGCATACTTAATGGACCACACTGTATATGCTATTACACATCACTTATCACTATAAAATTCTGCTTTAAAATATACACTGAAGATATTATGTAAATTCAGTCTTATACAAATTTGATTAATGCGCAAATTATCAATAAAAATAAAAAAATATTTTCGAAATATAAGCTATTTTCGTCAGCATTCTGTGCGCATAATATTTACAGTAGTTATCTCATTTCTCCCTAAAATAATATACCTAAAAATTTTTATTTGTTTTATTCTAAACTAATGAAGGTCGCGAGTGGTTAGTTCTGGTTAGTAGCTGACACACCTCCTAGTTTGTTTTTTCAGTTAAAAAAACTGCGACTTGTTATATATAATAGATGGACGTGCCATGGGAACTGTCAGTAGTGAAAGTGAAGGTTATACGTAACACCAGTAGCAGGTCTTGGTTTGACAGCCGACAATTTATGCATTGCATCGATTGTAAAATTATTTTTGTTTTCTTTTTGAAATTTCTGGGAGCTACGAGCTCGATTATCCAGATTTTCCGTCGACGAAGCCCTGGAAAGCTTAGTCCGGAAGGGGAGAGTGGTGGATTGGACCTGAAGGAACCAAAACCAAAAAAAAAATAGAGAGAGAGAGGAAATCCCAAGACTGGTGGATAAAAACACTAGGACAGCGTCAGGCGAAAAAATTTATAAAGACAAACTCGCCGGAATTTACGAAAGACCTTCCAAATTACAACTGGAAGGTTGTAAGAATTATAGTGGGTCAATTAACAGGTCATTGCAGACTAAATAAACACCTGGAAACAATAGACCTGGCAGAAGAAAACCTATGCAGGTTCTGCTGAGAAGAAGAAGAAACCGCAGAACACATATGATGCTACTGTAAAACCCTTTGTCGTCTGCGGTTTGCAAAACTGGGTAAGGAAAAACCTAAAGCAGCAACATTTACCAAGGGCCAGTTTCAAGCTTGTGGAGTCTGATTAAAAAGACCGGTTTGGATAGTGTGCTGTAACATAGGAATGGAGGATATACAATAAACCTTAGCAGGTTGCAGTGTTAGAGGATTACAATCCACCTTTAAAGTGGTATTTACATATGATAATGTTAAGATGACAGCTGGACGCTATCTTGGGATAAAAATTAAATGGATGGGGAGGTGTTGCTCCTTATTTTAAGGCTCCTGACAAGTACTACAAAATGGCAATACTTTATTAAATACCTGATTTAAATGGCGATATTTTTAAAATAAATACAGTTAAATATAATAAATCTTCTATAGTTATTTGTAAGGTCCTTTTAAATACTTCTTTATAGGTGAACCAATATTCAGGGTGTTTTATTTAAATAAAAAAAAATTATTGTTATACCCTGTATATTATTGCAAGAGCACTTATAAATTAACTTTATTTTCAAGGGCTGTGATTATCACCAATATCCTTTAACTCACAACCTTTAAAAAAATATCTTTAAGCCGCTCAACAGCCATTTTAAAATTTTTATCTGTCAATTTTACTCTAAAATATAGTATTTATGCATCAATTTCATTTTCAATATTTAATAATTTGGGGGAGTAGCCGCCGCATTGGGGGAAGGCTCCCTAGCTACCCTTAATTGCGGCCCTGTAAAAGAGAGTACCTCTTCTCTCTTAAAGAAATGTAATGTATTATTTTAAAAACTTACCGACACGAACGACACTGATGTAAGTACGTACTTTTAAAAATGCTATTTTTATTTATTCAAATTAAAGTTTTTTTTTTAATAACAGTTTTTGCTTTCCTACAATGCTTAAAGCATCACAAATCGCCATATTAATAACGGGGTGGTTTAAAATCGAAGAATTGGTTCGAAAGAGAGAAAAATTAATTCAAAAAATATATTTTTGTACTTAATTAAGCAGCAAAAAACAGAAATAAACAATATCCAATAAAAGGTTTTTATAACTTATTTACTGGGAAAAATAAAAAGACTTTGTATTTTTTTTTATTTGAAAAAAATATTCGATATAAAAATTTGCTTTATCTAAAATGCTAAACGCTTTAATAAAACTTGGCCTATAATATATAGGGTGGTTAGTTCTGTTTAAAAGGCAAAGGCAAAAAAAACGGAAATTTCCATTAAACACTTTTTTATCTTTTGAGAAAGAAAAAATGAAATATGGTAATCGATATTTGACATAATTACGCGTTAGTTGATCTATACAGTGTTTTTTTTTTTTTATCTTTGGACAAACCACGAAGGCTAAAAGCCTAAATACTAACGTACCGTGGGTGTCTTAAGCGAGGTAAGAGGGAGTTTGTTAACACGGGACTTAAATACTTGAAGATTTGGGGGAAGGAAAGACCTCCGCGGGCAGCAGGTTCCACAATCTAGAAACTCTAGGGATAAAAGAACGAACAAAGTGAGAAGTTCGGGGCCTGTCCTGTTCTCTATCACTTTTGGATTACCCGGCTACTTTCAGATTTGAAATGGCACCACCGGAAAATTTTATATCATATTTTGAAAAAATACACCCCATATCTAATTTTTTGACAATTCCACATTTTAAAAATTTGTTTTTTTTTTCTTTAATTTTATGTAAAATGTCATAAATATGCTAAAACGGTTAATTTTGAATCAAAAAGATATGGAAAACTGGATTTGGTTGTCTTTGTTTTTAACGACTTTCCCGGAAGAAGTAAAAGTTTAAAAACCCTATTAATGGTCATAACTCATTTTTTTTTTCAAATGGAACGAGGGTGGCTTGTTAGCATATCCTAAAAGAACATTTTATTTTAAACAACTTAGTACCACGTGCATATTATTTTGGGAAAGACTTTTTCCCCCAAAAAAAAGTTACAAAATATAGTTTTCCAGCAAAACTCTTAAATTCTGTAACATCCTGAATATATTTTTATTCTTATACCCTAATATATATTAAAATACTTACGTAATAAACACACATAAATTATGTTTTGAAATTTGCAGAATTATTTAGTTAAAATATATTAAAAATATAAAATTTATACATACAGTGTTTTCTAATTACTAGTAAGTGAAATAAATCGTTGCTAGTACGATAAAAAAAATAGAAATATAACATAAACGTAATGGTAACAAAGTTGATATAAATACAGGGTGGCCATTTGAAAACGAAACAGAGCTAATTTTGGGCATACCAGGTCATTTAAGGAAAAACGCTCGGACCCGTCAATTTTTTATTTTAGGGGAAACATTTTTTGTCACTGTCAACCCCTGAATTGCAACCCTACAGCGGGGGTAAGACTTACCTTCAAAATCTTAAATGAAAGAGGGGTCAATGATATCCTATTTTAAAGGTCTCTGGACCCTGATTACAACTGACAAGTTTGAAGTATCTGCTATTATTTTTGGTGATACGACAGCTTTTCAAAATTTCCATTTGAAAACAAACAGAGCTAATTTTGGAAACTACAAGTCATTTAAGGAAAAACGCTCGAACCCGTCAATTTTTGATTTTGGGGAGAAACATTGTTTTGTTACTTTTACCCCCTGAATTGCAACCATATAGCAGGGGTAAGACTTACCTCCAAAATCTTAAATGGAAAGAGGGGTCAAGTGATACCTTATTTCGGAGGCCCCATAACCCTGATTACAAGTGCCAAGTTTAAAGTCTCAGTTATTATTTTCGGTGATACGACAGTCCAAATTTTCATTTTAAAACGAAACAGAGCTAATTTTGGGCACTACAGGCATAGAGTAAGGAAATTATAAGAGTTATCATGGAATAGCCGATTTAAGGACAGGTCATGCGAAAACTCCCAATATAATTTTATTCGTTTCTCGTTGAAATACCGCCAGTTAGTCATTTCAGTAAGCTTACGTGTCTCCCCACCGCTTATGTTACACGAGGCGAGGGTTCGACCGACGCATTTAAAGTGTAAACTGGAAAAATGACAAGCCTGCTGCCAAGCCTGCCGCAAAAGCGGTACAAAAATTTTAGCATGCCATGGTTTCTCTTATCCGTAGGTATGTTATGCTACAGGTCATTTAAGGAATAAAAAATAAAGGTCAATTTAAGGTTAAAAAGGTGAATTTTTAACCCTCAGTTAACCTTCACTTTTTGCTACCATTAGAAAGCCCTTAAAAAGTTAAGATAGGAAAGTGAAAGCCATTTTGCTGCATCTTGAACTGTTTTTGCTCAGTAAATGGTCAAAGATAAAAATTCCGATTTTTAATTGTTTATAACTCCCAAACTATTAACTTTAGGTATAGGAAAATGAATAGCCAAGATGCTAAGAATTTTATGTAGACTCAAAATATGTAATAAAATATAGGGCGTTCCGTTTAAAAAATCAATTTTTTGTTCGCTATAATTTTTTGGGCACCCTGTACACACCAAAATATTTTAGAAATATGTAATACTTTGTGTTACATATCACTAAAAAAATCCTGTTAAAAAATTTTACCGTTTTCGTATAAATCTACTTTGCTCTATCGATGACTCACCCTGTACAATCCAAAGTATGAAGAACAAAGAGAAAATACTAATAATAAAACAGACATTTTCGCCATGTATTGGTTTGAAAAAATTAGTTGTAATACAAATTTAAAAAAATCCTTTGTTTAATCCCTTGATAAATGTTATTTCAAATATGTGTGCAATATTTAAAAAAAATCGCTTGATAACTTTTTAAGAAATCGTGTCCACCGACTTAAAAAATTCAGGTTTTATGTTTATAGCCATTTTTTGTTGCTAATACGGTTCAAAACATTTTAAAAACATTACATTTTCTTGTTAAACGGTGACGTCATGTACGTCGCGTATTTAACCGTGTTTAAAAACATCCCGGACAATGGTTTAAAAACAATATAGTTATCTTTGTCGGGCGAGCGTATGCATCGTATTCATTAAAAACTTAGTTTCGGTCATTTTTCGTAAACTTTTTACGTAGCTGTACATGGCAAGTAAAAAATATTTATATTTGGTGTAAACAAAAGTAGGGTAAACTACCCGAATGTTGGCACCCCACCAATTATTGGCACCTACGAATGTTTTTTAAATTTTTAGATTAGTGAACGAACTTATTAAAAAATACGGTATTTTTTTACATAGTGGCAACATTCTATTATGTAGATCCGGCAACCTGTTTCAGTTGGATTTAGTAATGGCGGAAATATTGATGTATTAGTGTCGTGTACTCCTGCTGTAGGCCATTTTCTTACGATTTTACCAAGAATTGCTCAAATTAAACTGTCTGGTTAAAGGTTAGTTAAAGTAAATTTTATTTTATTTGCTAATGTATTTCTTTAGGTGATGTATAAATAGTACTAATTTATGTTTTTAATGGACAAAACTTTTATTTAAATACATAATTCGTCTGTGCCAATATTCGGCAAATTAAATGCACTGTTTCCTAATATTGGCCCCAATGCCAATGAGATAATTGGCGGGAAAATAACAAAACCTTATATTGGCACCCAGAATAAATATTTTTTAATTCCTAATAAAACAGTTTTTAACACGATTTTTTTAAGTAGGTTTGGTTTTGTTTGGCATTTAATAATAAAAATATAATTTATTTTTTTATAGTTTAACACCGCAACCAGTAAAAATTATTCAAATAACATTATTTATTTAAACAATGTCAACTTTTTGTAATTTTTTTACAAACATTGGGTTGCACGGCTATAGTATTTTTCCTAACTAGTGCTGAAAGTGCCACTTTTCCGCACGCGACTGCAGTTGACCGGAGTTCGGTCAAGCAGTCAAGTGCGGATAAGGCACTTTAGGCACGTGTTAGGAACGCTATTTTTTCTACGAGTGTAAGGAAAACATAAAAACTAAAATTTTATTATAATTTTTTTTTATTTTAACAAAATGCTACCCAATATCCTACCATACCAAAGCAAAATATTCTTTTAAATATAAAGTGCATGAAAATCCTTTATTGCGACTTACTAATAATTGGTTTAAAATTTTTGTACTTTTCCGCACTAGTGCTGAAAAGTAGTGCGGAAAAAGTACTTTTCCACACTCAGTGCGGTAAGGTAGTGCCGAAAAGTACTTTTCCGCACTAGTGCGGAAAAGTGACACTTTCAGAGCTAAAATGCGTGCGGAAAAGTGAACATTTTCGCACGCGAGTAGAAAAAATATTTTTAACTTTTAAAATAGTTTTTTAATGTATTATATTTTAGATGCCAAAAGTAAAGAAAGATAATAAGTACCTTAAAAAATATACCGAAGACGACGTGCAAAAGGCATTGGAAGCCATAAAATCGGGAGTACCTAAGAAAAGTGCTTCCAAAATTTTTGGGGTGCCTAGGGCTACTTTACAATTCCGACTTGGTCCAAAATTTACAAAAACTGATCTTGGAAGAAGCCCTTGTTTAACAATGGAGGAAGAAAATTTTATTGTTTCATGGGTTATAGAAAATCATAGAAAAGGATTTCCGTTAAGAAAAATAGATGTTCAGCTCTCCGTTAAATCGTTTTTGGATGCAACTAAGCGGGAAAACCCATTTAAGGATAATATGCCTGGTGATCATTGGTACCATTTATTTCTTAAAAGACACCCACAATTATGGCAACGAGTTCCTGAAGGAGTTACATCAGCTTCAGCAAATGTTTCGGAAAAAGATATTCGGAAGTGGTTTGCTGAAATCCAAAGGTATTTAGAAGAAAAAGAATACTTTTCAATTCTTGAAGACCCTTCGCGAGTTTTTAATGGGAACGAAACTTGTTTTTTATTTTGTCCCGAAATGGGAAAAGTGATAACACCTTTGGGCACGAAAAATGCATACGAAGTTAATTTAGGAGATGCTAAACAAAATCTAACAGTTATGTTTACATTTTCAGCTGCTGGCGATATAGTTCCTCCACTTATAATTTTTCCCAATAAACGACTTAATAAGTCCATTAAACAAAGTATACCTAGCGAATGGAATTTTGGTCTTAGTGACAACGGGTGGATGAAATCTGAGATATTTATTGAATACATAGAAAAACTTTACACCCATACTTGAAAAAAAAGGCACAATATTTCCTGTCATTCTTTTCTTGGATGGACATAGTACCCATTGCACTTATCAACTTTCTCAGATATGTACAAGATTAGAAATAATTTTAATATGCCTTTATCCAAATGCGACAAGAATTTTGCAACCGGCAGACGTATCCAGTTTCCGACCATTAAAAAGTTTATGGAAAAAAGGAGTTATAGAATGGCGCAAAAAAATCCATATTGTAAACTTGGAAAAGAACATTTTGCCCCCATTCTTCAAAAAAGTATTGCTGGATTAAAGTCCGAATCCATTGCTAGTGGATTTAAAGCTTGCGGACTACAACCTTGGAATCCAAACTCCATTGATTATTCCAAATGTCTTGGAAAATCAAACGCCATTGGACATACAAATAATGGTGACTTTAAAAATGATTCGGTTGTTTACGAAAAGGAGAAAAATGAAAATGTAATGGATTATCAGGAATTTCGTAACATTGTAGGGCCTGAAAAATTTAGACAGCTTCAAGAAGATATCATTCGTCCATGTGATAGTAATACATGTGAATACTTTCGATGTCTAAAAGCTATCTACCAAAAACTAACAAATACTACCGACGGCGATATCGACCAACTAGACTCAAAAGTTAATCTGGATAATCATGATTTCCCGCTTCTTTATACCGCGGAAGAAATGGATAATATACCAATTATTTTTGTAAATGATGACCAAAATAATAGTAATATTGATAATGAAATGAAAGAAAAGTCAGAAAAAATTGTTGTTCACCAAAATTTGACTATAAAAACTCGTACACAAAAAAAGTGATAAACTTAACTGAGCATTGGGAAAAACAAGAATTATTAAATTACAGTAATAAAGATGACCAAATATGTATTGATGTGCCTGGTAAAGAAAATAAAGAAAACCTTAACGATAAGGAAATTCCTTCTTGTGCACTTACAGACCAAATCGCAAATTACTTTAAACCTAACGTAAAAACAAATATAGAAAATGTCCCGGCTTCTTCATTGGATAATAATTTAAATATTCCAACCCTTAAAGAATATCTGGTTTCGGCGAAAACCCCTGAAAGGCAGGGAAAAAGGCGTTCTGAAAAATATCCTATGTTTTAACTTCTACGTCATATAAAAAATGTATGGAAGAAAAAGAAAAAACTAAAGAAGAAAAGGAAAGAAAAAAAGAAGAAAACAAACAAAAAAGAATTGCAAAAGCATTAGAAAAAGGTAAAAAGGCTACAAAACCAAGACCACAACTAGGGCGATCTTCTAAACCTAAACCTTTAATCGAAATTAATAAAAAGGATTTGATTAAACAAAACCTGAAACCTACGGAAAATGTTATTGAGAATAATAACACAAATACATCTACAGCTTCCAAATTAACTTTAGGTACTTTTCCGTCCCCAAAAGAACATCATGTTAGAAATTTGTTTGAAACTCCCAAGAAAGTTGACAAAGACCCAATAAACAATATCGTTATTAGAAAGGGAATATGTTTTTATGTACATTAAACATTTATCTAACAAATTTGGGTATTAAATGCCAAAAAGTGTAACCGAACCTATCACATATTCTGTTTAAAAAAAAACAATTCCTACACGGAGAAATTTATATGTAAATCGTGTAAACAAGACTATCATATTTAATAACTTGTGTGATTTTCTAATTTGGTTGATCTTTGTATAATACGTTAATTAGGAATGAATAAATACATATATTTTGCGTCCTTTGGTTTTATTTTTGTCTACAAACACTAATTTCTTTTTACGTACCATCGGCCGCTAATGCTGTTACATTTTTTGTTGTTTTTCCTAGCCCAATCATTTTTTACAGGCCCTTTTTATCAGTGCCAATAATGGGACAGAGTGCTGCCAATTATACGTTAAGAGAGTGCCAATGAATGGAAATTTGAGAAAACGAGATATTTTATTAATTTACTTGATAACAACCAAACTACTTTAATAAAATTAAATATAGGCAACTAAAACATAACAAAGTATATCATATTCAATAATTGATAACTTATTTTATTTAAAATTTAATAAAATAGACCCAATAAACTAACCAAATCCCCTTAAAGTGCCAATAATAGGGCAGTTTACCCTACATATTAATCATAAAAAATAAAAATTTTAATCATAACCTAAAAGTTTATTGGGCTGTGACGCAACGGTTTGAAAACATACATTTTCTTGATTCTCATATTTATATTGTCATTTTCGAATACGGTTTGAACCAATGAAACGAATACGGTTAGCAAGAAAATTTGACTTAAATGCTGCACTGACCAGGTTGATGGACAAAACTTCCGAAGGGTCTTATAATTTTACTCGGATCGATTTGAAATGTTAGGAGAATGTTTTAAACATATTGAAATTTTAAAACCCACCTAACCTCTTAATATTATTTGGTTGGAAATCAGAACTGCTTATAATTAACGCAGTGACTAGGGGCACGTTGATGTGCCGCGATTATTTTTTTACCGGGCACGTGTATGACGTCACTACTGAGCGTGCCCTTAATTATTTACTACTAAAATAGGTGCACGTTGACGTATGCGATTTTATCAACTGAACGTGCCATTAGATCTATGATAGGTGCCTGTTGATTAGCAGCTATCAGCAAGCAATGTTTTATTATTCATAAAACCAGAAGCAAAGCTATTATATTATAAATAAATAAATATAAATCTTATTTTGAACATAGTATGATAAAATTCATTTTATAGTTGTAGGTTTACCTACCTAACAAAAATAATTTGCTCAGTGTCTCATTCACTTCTGACGTTAATATACAAATTTGATTATATTAATTAAAACAAACAAAACTAGATATACTACTAATTTTTTATAATTGATTAAATATAAGATTTTTCTACACATTTAAATTTAAAGTAAAATCCTCAAAAATGATCTCAAAAAATATGAACAATACAGGGTGTCCGGAAATTATGCGTCAGGATTTTGTTGGGCAATTCTGCACGAAAAATTAATGAAACAAACTCTATATGTATAATTTTTGTGTTAATGTTATTAATTTTATATCCAAATTTATAAAATGATTGAAACAAAAAAATTCTAAGGCATTTTTCTAAAGTGAAGGACAGTTTAGGCCATATCAAATTAATAGGGCAAATAAAAAGAGTCACTAGTGATAGTGAATATATATGCAAAATTTGGCGAAATACAGTATACTAACACTAGAAAAAAGTTATTAGAAATAATAACAAAAAAAAAATTTCTTCAACATCCTGTATATCCGTTAATTTTTAGTTTTCGAAAAAAATTTATAGAAGTTTGTTGCATTAATTTTTCGTGCAGAATCGCCCACAGAAATCCTGACGCGTAATTTCGGGATACCCTGTATGAATCATAAAACATTAAAACTGGAAAACAGAATAAAACAAAGATTTATTGCTTCAAAAATTAAAGTATTTTGTCTAAAACATGGTTTTCTCATAGATTTCGATCCATCGGTATCTTCTTAGGTTGCAGTTAGAAGGTAAGTGTAATTAAATGTGAATTCAGTTGTCTCGTTTTATGCTAATCATCAGAATTATGTAGCAAAACAGACAAAAGATAATACTGAACTTGATATTTCATGACAAGCAGTTTTTTAAATGGAACACATCATATCCCATTTTTGTTTTCTACGGATAATTTTAGATATTTTTCAAGTAAAATATCCTATACCCCTCATCAGCTGTTTTCAAAATATTAACAATTAAAAATTGATTAGTTTGGTACTTTTGACAAGCTTTTAAAACCTAGAGCCTGAGAAATGAGGACAAATGTTGCACTATCTATCTTATTATATTTCCCAGACCGTGTCCGCAGACCTAGCAGATGGTACTTGCAATAGTTGGTACTCAAAATAATAGTACCAATTTCAGGACCACCGCTAGTACCATTAGTAAGTACCGTCTAATAGCTTTTGAACAGGACAGTGCAAACCATTTCCCCTGATCTGATCCAGATTTTATAGACTACAGTAAAAAACACAGGGACGTGTAATTTGATTGGTTTGAACCCTTCACACGGTTATGCAAAACTGTCATTCAGTGTCATTGGGGGTCATGGTAAGTTCTGGTTAGTTAAATCATTTTTTTTTAATTTGCTTTATTAAAGTATTAAAACAAAAATGATTTACCTAACCAGAACTAACCATGACACCTCATCCCCCAAAGGTGACAGTTTTGCATGACCGTCTGTAGCCTTTCAAACCAATCCAATTACACATCCCTGTGCTTTACTGTAGTTTAGATTTTAGAGCCTGCCAAAGTACCAAACTTGTCAATTTAAAATTGTCACCATTTCGAAGTTGAAGAAATATGCTTGAAGTGACTACCTAACCACAAATAACAAAATCATCAAAAATATCGCGTGCCTGGAACACGTTGTATGAATGACGTCATACACGTGCCCGGTAGAAGTATAATCGCGGCACATCAACGTGCCCCTAGTCACTTCGTATAATTAATTGTACTGCAAGACAATATATATTTTTTTAAATTTGTAAATTAAAAAAAAACATTTAGTTACCTTGGAACTAGATCTTCTAAAAGGAAAAGCCCAAACTATTTTGGTAATATTATGTATTTGGCTTGTAATCTGAACCTTAAGTTCTTTTTTAAAATAAAAGATAATTATCTTTCACGAATAACTAAAAATATAGGTACTTCAAGGGCTTGTGTTGAAATTTGAGACTGATCGGTTAAGCCAAAAATCTTCCTGATAGACCTTAAAACACAGTTTTAAAATAAGCGCGTTTAAAGTTACAAAAAGACATAAATAAACATGCCATTTCAAAATATCAATGCGTGTAACATCGTGAATATTCTCCGAATTGACTGGAAATTTTTGGTAAGTTTGCTGAAATATACGTACAGGTGGCGCCTTTTCGTTGACCTTGCAGGGTCTAGCAAAAACCAAAAGAGATAGAACAAATTTAATTGCGCAATCTCGATTTTAATTTTTGAAACAAATTCAATGGTAAAAGCAAATCATGGCTAACTCGATTTGTTTTGGAGATACAGTTTTTAAATTTTGTCAATTTGGCCAGGCACTTGTAACTGGCTTGATATTAGACATAGAAAAATGTAAACAGAAAAGTTATAGGGATTTTTACGTAGAATTCAGTGGCGTACCTACATTTTTTTCATTGACTTTTATTTTAAAGTTATAACACAAAGTATTTTTTTTAATGGAACACCCTGTATATTTTATCACCAATACAAATGTCTCCTTAAAAACAATAAGAAAGTCCACATTTGACATATATATTTTTTAATAGTTTCGGAAATACGGTCACCATCAGGATTTTTTAACGAAACACCCAGTATATTATATTGGCGTTGCAAAGATATTTTAAAAAAGTTTAACAAAATACCACATTTAATATATATATATCTCTTTTATAGTTTTGGAAATATGACCATATAAATCTAAAAAATAGTAGATTGGGTCGCTCATATTTTCGAAACTCATAGAGATAATTATTTTAAATGTGATAAATTTTAGGGTTTTTAAAATGTCTTTTTAATAGTGATAAAATATACAGGGTAATTTATTTTTAAAATGCTATTTTTTTATTAAATTCCTAACGATGACTATACAGGGTGATTCAAAATCGATCACAAAACTTAAGGGGGTGATTCTACTTGACAAAATAAGGGTAGAGCTTCATATATTTTTTTCCTGTCATTCGTTTTCGAGTTGCAAGCCGTCAAAATTCAAGTTTTTATTTTTTGTTTTTGAATTACTTGCTTACAGAAAAACCGATTTGACTAATATTTAAAACCTAGACTAAACCGTCTGCGTTTCATCATTTTGGTAACAATTCACATTGATTGTTTGCCGCTAGAGGGCACTTTACCTATATTGAAAATTGTGTTTTGTCATAATTTTTTATTGTTGACAGCTACAGTAGTTTTTGGCATGTTTTCTAAAAGGCTAATGCCAGGCCTTTAAAAAAGGTGCTTTTTATTTACATCGCTAAACCCAACGGTTTAGACGTAAATCACCCTTAAAAATTAAGTGGTAAATTTACTTTTCTCATTTCATTACCACCATCTACCAAGTACATAGCTATCAAATTATATATACTAAAGCTGTCAGTGTATAAATACGCCTTTTAAACTATCTAATTTATAAATTTAAAATAACTAATAATGGCTAATCAGTAAATATTCATATATGGATTATTGCGATATGTTTCAAATGACCCCAAAAGAAAAAATCCATAGGATTAAGGTCTGGTGACCTCGCTGCCCATGCCAATGGTCCACTTCGTCCGATTCATCGCTCAGGATACGTTGCATTCAAATACTCCCAGACACGTATACTAAAGTGGGGCGGAACTCAGTCTTGGAGGATCTACATGTTGGCACTTACTTCCAATGGCACATCTTCCAGATACAATGGGAGACAGTTTTGGATAAAATCTAAGTATACGTCACCAATTAATGGGCCATCAAAAAAATGAGGACCAATAAGGCAATCTCCTATTATCCCTGCCCACACATTCAGTGAAAATCTACGCTGATGTTTCGTTTCTACCACATTGTTTGGGTTCTCGTAAGCATATGTGTGGATGTTGTGTAGATTTGTTATGCCATCACGAGTGAAACCAGCTTCGTCAGTGAATAATATGAGCCAATTAATCGATTATCGTGTTCATACTTAGCTGGGATCTGATTGCACATTTCCAACCGTCTCGGCCGATCATTGTCATAAAGAGCCTGCATCTTTTAAGAATGAAACGGGTAGAGTTGTTCTTCTCTTAGTACCCTCCATGAACTAGCCTGACAGAGGCGCACTTCATTCCCAATTTTTCTAATACTAGTACCTGGATTATCTTCAATAATTGCAAGCATTCTCTTTTCTTGTTGCACGTTTCTAGCAGTTCTTGGTCTTCCCCTATTTCCATTATAACTTTTAAAGAAACCACATTCCGCAAGCCTTCTGTGCACACTGGAAAATGTTTGAGCATGAGGGATATTTCTTTCCGGATAACTCTCCATCTTCCATAAGCATCTTCTTGCCAACTCTGCATTACCATTTGCTTTTCCATAACAAAAATGGATATCACAATATTCGATATTTGAATATTGGTGCCATTAATAGATATTTTAAGATTATAAATTAAATGGTTTAAAAAGCGAATTTATTTGATGTTAAACTGACAGCTTTAGTATACTTTGATAGCTATTTACCTGGTAGCTGGTGGTAACGAAATGAGAAAAGTAAATTTACCTCTTGATTTTTAAGGGTGATTTACGTCTAAACCGTTGGATTTAGCGAGGTAAATCAAGAGCACCTTTTTTAATGGCCTGATAGAGTCTTTCAGAAAACATGCCAAAAACTACTGTAGCTGTCAACACTAAACAATTATGACAAGAAAACAATTGGCAATGTAGGTAAAGTGCCCTCTAGCGGCACACAATCAATGTGAATTGTTACTAAAATGATGAAGCGCAGACGACTTAGCCTATCTTTAAAATATTAGTCAAATCGGTTTTCCTGTAAGCAGGCAATTCAAAAAACAAAAAAACTTGAACTTTGACGGCTTGTAACTCAAAAACTAATGTCATTTTGAAAAAAATTATATGAAGCTCTACCCTTATTTTGTCTAGTAGAATCACCCCCTTAAGTTTTGTGATCAAACCATCAAATAGATCATGTTTTTTTTTATCTTTGAACAATACACGAAGGCTGAGATACTAACGTACCGTTAGTGTTTCAAACGAGGTTTCTATTTAATTTTGTCCCTAGATAGCGCCCAGCTGCCATCTTAAAATTATCATCTGTCAATTTCAACCTAAAATATCGTATTAATGCAACAATTATATAAATCAATTGTTTTTTAATTCATTCGTTCAAAAAATAAAAAACGTTTTTGTTAACTTCCATATAACATTTTTTGCCGGCAAGGCATTGGCAAAAAGGTATCAAAAGACATCAAAATGGGCAATTGGCCGTTAGTGGGCCACGTGTTGCAAAAAATGTGATGGCATCCATCATTAATAAGTTATGCTGAAAAAAATTATTTAGGATGATGGCATCCATCATTAAAAAGGTTTTGGCAAAAATATGCTTTTTAGATGATGGAATTACATTATTTTTTTCCTAATGACATTTTTACCGTCCAGGAACTAAAATGTGCATAAATATTGCACATGCATAATGTGTGTTTATGTACAGGGTGTCCCATAAAAATTAAATACTATAATTATGGAAAAACCATAAAAGATACAATAAAAATACAAAAAAAATACATTTCACTGAACAACTTCTGCATTTAACTTTTTCTTGTATATCTTATGGTTTTTCCAAAATTATAATATTTAATTTTATATGGGACACCCTGTACATAAACACACATTATGCATGTGCATTATTTATGCACATTTTAGTTCCCTGCAGTGTGATTCTTAACTTCTCGATACGAGACGACTCGTTCGATATCGAGTTCTCGGTATCCCTTTCGAAACCTATCGAATACGTAATTCTCATATCCATCGAGTCGTAGTCCGTAGTACAGCGTAAAATTGGGAAAGTTATGTTGGCAACTACAATTTATTGACATATTTGCAATGTTGGCAAGTTTTCCTGTTGACCTCTTTGACCTTTTCATTTTGTGCTTTTCGTATTTTTTATATTTTCATCTATTTTATGAGTATTTTATTTTATTCTTGTCTATTCTCTTTGCTTACGAAATATTTATGCGTCGCAATTTCATTTGACAATTAATTTTCAACCAATCAAATTGCTTCTTTGTAGTATACGTCACCTCTCGGTCGGTACCGAGTACTCGACATCGACTCGAAACCTATCGAAAATGCGATTCTCAATTTATATCGACTCGTAGTCCGTAGTAAAGAGTAAATTTGCACAGGACCGTACGCAGAGAGTGGAAAAAATGAAGACTCCAGGGGCGCATTCAGATTAGACAACCTTGTGGTAAAATTTACCCATTTTGTGACAACGCTTATTGCGCATGTCTTTAACGGGCGTCGATTCTGAATGCGTCCAAGGTAAGTAAACAACGAAGCTTAGGCATGCTATTTACATAAACCAAAAAAAGGCTTAGACGACACCTTCAATAAACAACCCATGAGATATTTTTGGGCTCCTGAGGGGGGCAACTGCTCCCATTGCTTAATTTATAAACTTGACATAAAGTACGAACCCTGTAAGTTCAACACAGCTACGTCATTATCAGCCAAATGTTTACATACAAAAGAACCGACTTGCCATGTATTTTTTTACCAAAGACATCGCTTAATTGTAGCACAGAATAACTAGCTGCCGCAAATTGTAGATATATAGTTTTTGTACTTGATGAGATGTGTGTTTGGGGCATTTTGATGCTATTAAAGTATGACCTAGCGATGTTTAACTAACAGCGTTTAAACTCTACCGTTTCCGCTGCCACTCAATTACGTTCGCAACTTAAATTTATCGCGTTTAATTTAACCATTTATAATCGTCGTTGCCGTATTTGGCTTGTTGTTTAATTAACTTGACCAAATTTAAACTGTTGTTATTGGTCGTTAACAGACGTTTGTGATCGATAACAGGATTGTTTCATTAACAATGTTCAAACTGCAGCGACAGCAGAAGCGTAACGGCAACGACAACGATTTGTCAAGTTGAAGCCTAAACTTATTTATGGCGTTTAATGTAATCATTTATAGGAACGCGTTGTCGCATTTGCGTTTATTGTTATCCTTTGCCAAGTTTTAACGAATCGTCGTCGTCGTTGTTCGCAGACGTTTGTTTATCGACCAATAGTTTTTTTTCAACAATTTGCAAAAGTCGGTAAGGGCGGCAGCAATACGGTAACGACAACGAAACGTCAAGTATATAAATTAAGCTCAAACTTTATGGCGTTTAATAAGGCCTTTTATATGGACGCGTTGCCATATTTGGCTTGTTATTGTTATCCTTTGCCAAGTTTTAACTTATCATCGCCGGCGTAGTTCGCAGACGTTTGTTTATCGACCAATAGGTTTTTTATTTAACAATTTGCAAAGGTCGATTGGTAACGGCGGCAGCAATACGGTAACGACAACGAAACGTCAAGTATATAAATTAAGCTTAAACTTCAATTTACGTCTGGCACCTACCCTTTTTTATTTAATAATTTGAAAAGTCGACGACGGCGGAAGCAAAACGGCCACAGAACAAAACGTTAAGTTTATAAACTTAGTATACATTGATAAGAGATTGTTGTAAACTAAATGTCGTTTGTTATTTTGACTCAAGGAGATAAACTTTAATAAGTTTATCTCCTTGATTTTGACTTATCGCTCAAGGTGCTTAGAGAGAAGGTGGCCCAACTTTGTTATGACAGAAAACAGCTGATACATGTGACGTCATTGGTGTCATTTTTCATAATATTCAAAATTTAAAATATTGTTACAGACTTTCAAAAATGTGTTTAGGTTATAGAATTTTAGAGAGTTAGGATCATTTAATTTAGTTTGTTAATTTATTTAAATAATTTACCTTAATTTTTCCAAGTTCTTTCATCACTTTCGAAGGTTTCCGAAAACGCCCGAATTATCTATTAATAACTTTTATGCCATCATGTACTATGGAATTTTCACGATATTTCTCGAATATTCTAGATCATTCTTTACTCTTCCACCATACTATAAAAGGGCGACGGGAAACTTCGAGTTGGTCAGTATAAATTCGACTTTTGTGTTGTAAACTTCGAGACATTGACAAGAGTAGATTTTGTCGCAGGGCCTAGGCACTCTAAATAAGGCGACCGATTCCTTATTTTAGTTGTACCTGCGCCCGACAGATGGCGCCACACTTCAGACAGAATCATTAAAGGGTAAAGTCGTTAATAACTTGGAGGCAATGGTTTCCTGCTCTATGACAGTTATTTGATTCGCCATCTTGTTTATTAATGTTTTTTAATTTGTTATTGTAATATTCATTGTTACCTGTTATTAAAAAGTCAGTTAGTTTTTATGTCAGAATATTTAAAAGTCAACTTTTGCATATTATATTATAATATAAAAGTGGCGACGAGGATTATTTAGATAGAAATGGACCCCAAAGAATTAAAGAAACTGATTACTGCTCTGACAGATACCATAAAATCAAGGGAAAACTGTTCAAAAGATGTCAACATAAAATTTGAAAAGTACGATAAAAACATTGAATCATGAGACGTATTTATCAAAAAGATTGGATAAATAATTCAAACTAAAAGGCTTAGTTTGAATAATGATTAAACTAATGAGAAAAAGAAACAAAGGGAAGAGCAAAGGAACTAAAAACAGAAACTATCAAATATAACTTTTTAATTTATGTAACAAAATGACGTTATTTTAAAGTGATCTTTTAATTTTTACATGTTAATCAGTTGGTCATAACATTAATTACAATTTAATTTTTTCAGCAAGATGTATATGGTGTCATTAAATCAACGACTTAATTAATGTCTTTAAACAGCAGGTAGACATTTAAATCATTTCTGGTAATTCTTAAATTTTATGTTATACTTGTGTTATTTATTTTATTTATTTTTCTTACTTAAGAGCCACACGTATTTATTTTCTTTGTGCAACATCTTGAAATTTAAGGAGGGTCATTGTAAATAAATGATTTAATGATTGAATTAAAAAATATCATTAAATAAATGCCAAATCAAGAAATAAATATTGTCTTTCATTTTTGTCTCGCACTATTATTAAAAAAATATATATAGGAATTTTATGACCTATTCATTACTGATTAAACTTGTATAAGTATACAAAATATTCCAGATAAAAATGCACTTTACAAGGAACTCATAAAACATAGAAGATGTTTTAAATTGTTAATTAAAAATTTTTGTAAAGAATATGATTAATGAGTAATCTGTAGATACCATAAATACAGTGTGGACATAAAAAGTGAGAAACCCCTGATAACTTGATTGACTAATCTAAAATTTGTGGTAGATGCATAATTACTTGAGAAGCCTATTAAAGGAAACAAAGGATTTTAGGATAGTAAGGACGGAAACGTGTTTTTTATTAATTTAAAAAAAAGTTATTCTTTAGAAAGAGTTCTACATGGTCTAAAACCTAAAATGTAATTATCTGATATTAGTTATTTGCAGTGGTTTGCAAAATATGTCAAAAAATATGAGTTTTGCTTTTTCACAGAAAACGCATATTAAACTAAAATTTTTATTTCTTGAAAATAAACAAGTTTGCATACTTGAATGTTATTTTTAACTCTAAACATCTTTTCTTTATAAAAACTTTTGATATATTAAAAAATAGAAGTAATCACCTCTTAAAAAAAAAACATATTTTTTGACATACCTCGTATACCACTACACAAAATTAATATCTAAAAATTGCATTTTAGGTTTTAGGCCATGCAGAACTTTTTAAAGAATAACTTTCTTTCGTAAAATTAATAATAAATAAGTTTTCCATATGCAAACTTAAGTAAACACGCTGTATAATTAAGAAAAAAAACAACTGTAAAACAAATACATTAGAAAATAGGGAAAGTCCAAAATTTTAATTAATAATATTGATCTTTTCCAGCGGCTACATACAGCAAGATATGAAAAAACCTAATTTTTATATTTTAAAAACAACTCTCTATCTTTTTTCCAAATTGAAAACAACTTTTAACTACATGTTAACGCAATTTATCGTAAGGCACAATTTTATTAGTATCTTACAATTTTTAACATAATTGTGGGACACTCTAAAAATTGTGTTCTATGAAAAATGCGTTTTGAGTTGGAGCTTCTCAATGGTTATGAGATGCAATAAGAATGGTATAATTTCTTTTCAAGTTTAAATCATTAAATTCTGATATTTTAAAAATAAAAATGTAGTAAAAATATCTAAAACTTGTTTAAATCTAACTTAAAGTTTAATTTGTTAGATATAGTGTAATTCGTGTAATTGATACACCTTTTCAATTTACGTTAAGAAACAGATATTATTTTAATAAACTTCTCAAGTTATTATGAAGTATGGACCTAAATTGTTAAGCAAATTAACTATAATTCATATTACCCACACAAAAAAGGCATTGGGGATAAATATTATTTAATACTTTGTTGGTTTAAAAGTAAAAGTCAGTAACATATCGGTTAAAAAATAATGATAATACATATAAGTTATAAATTCAATAAAGCTTCATTGACATATTAAACAAAAAACGGACGGGTTTTCTTTTTATTTTCATCACATATTTTGTATAAAATCGTTAAGATCATAAAACTTCCTGCACCTTGAAATGTTGCTTGGTAAGTTTAACATTTAAACCGACCATTTGTTTTTTAGCCGATAGTCAAATAAACAAGTAAATATTTAGTATTGACTTACCTACTACAAAAATGGCCCAATATATTTTCGTTTTATCAAAAAACTGCAAATAAAAATAAATATCTACAGCTTTAATTATACTTTTGGCATTTTTATCGATATTATAGAGAACTTAAGGTCCCTACTGTATAACTACCTAAAATTTCATTTCACAACTATTTATCAAAAGTTGACAGGGGTTCTTACTTAAAGTCCACTCTGTATACGAGAACGTATGCTACGATACCAAGGAAAAATGACTGAACGCACCATTAATTTCTGAACATACTTGCACGATGCTTATTCCCGCCGTTACGAGATGGCACTTGTCTAAGGTTTTATTAAAAGTATTACAGAGTCCTATCTACCCAACCTCCCATCTACGTTTTGTCGTTGTTGTAACCATAGTTACGTTCCATTGTTAATAAAGGTATAAAAACGAAGACACGTGTTTTTATACGAGGTGTTTTGGAACATTTGGTGTCAGAAGCGGAACGAGATTACCTGAGGAAGCCGAAGTGGTTAAGAAGATTGAATGCCAGTAGAGACAAGAAAGCAAACTGAAACGATGGAGGAAATAAGTTCACTTATTAAGCTAATGATGGAAAAACAAGAATCCCTGAAAGAAGACCTAAAGAAAGAAATGCAGACAAGCCAAGAAGCCATGAAAGAAGACCTAAAGAAAGAAATGCAGACAAACCAAGAAGCCATGAAAGAAGACATGAAGATCAGTCAAGAATCCCTGAAAGAAGACCTAAAAGCAATGAAGACCAGCCAAGAAAACCTGAAAGAAGACATGAAAATCAGTCAAGAATCCCTGAAAGAAGAAATGAAGAAGGAAATCCGAACTAGTCAAGAAGAAACCAGACAACAAATAGAGAAAATTCAAAAAGACCTTAAACGGAGCCAAGCGGAGATGAAACAAGAACTAAAAGAGAAGATGGTGAAAATCAGAGAAAATCTAAAAGGAGAATTTTATCATAGCCAAGATGAAATGAGAAAACAAATGTTGCTTGATTTAAAACTTACGAAAGAAGATGTTAAAGAAGAAGTGGAAGAACAAATGCAGCAAACAGTACAGTTACTTCAGAGTCAAGTTCAAGGCCAAATACAACAAGAAGTACAACATTTACAGCGACAAATTCAAAAGATAGTTAGCACAGGCGTAATTTCAGAAAGCGGTACCTCAACAACTGTAATGAAACCTCCTACTTTTGATGGCAAGGTACCATGGGTTACCTATCTTCGACAATTTGAAGCTGCTGCTGATGGTAATAAGTGGAGTTCCTCAGAGAAGGCCTGAGCTCTAGTACTTGCTCTTCGAGGAGAAGCCATGGAGGTGTTAAGAAATATCCCCGAAGAAAAGCAGTCCGACTATGAATCGATTGTAATGTTCCTGGAAATGAGATATGGCGAGACACATTTGCAGGAAGTTTATAAGGCGCAGCTCCAGGGACGAAGACAGAAATATAACGAAAGCCTTCAGGAATACGAAGCTGACATCGTACGTTTGATTAATCTGACATACCCGACATACCCTGAAGAAATAAAACAAGAACTAGCCGTGGGTAATTTCATTGAAGGTCTTCGCGACCCAGACATGAATCAGGCTTTAAGAATGGCCAGATTGAAAAAATGTCTGAAGCTCTTGCCTATGCGCTTCAATTTGAGACAGCTAAGCAAACATCCAGAAATCAGCCAAGACTTAGAAGAACGAATTTTGTACCACAAGACGCCAATTCAAATGACGAATTGACCAGATTAATAAAAGAATTACAAGAAATCGTACGTAAAAAGCAAACCGATGGGGATAACAGTATGACCTTCCGACGAAAAAATGGCATCCTGTGCTGGAAGTGTGGCAAAGAGGGGCATATTCAAAGAAATTGTACCAGGTCTGATGCCCCTGCTAGCGATCCGGAAAACTCCCAGTAGCCAGCTTCAAGGGGCGAAAGCTGGCTAGGTGCTACCAAGCCCCATCAACAACAATAATTAGAGTATCCCGGCTGCAGAACAATGGCTCCAGCTTGGTAGTACCTGGAAACGTATGCGGTCGGGAATGCGAGATGGTACTAGACACTGGTTCCACACATACCATCGTGAAGCCGAACATCGTTGCTCACTGCAAAATATTCCGCCCTGAAAAGAATTACCTCTTGGAAACTGCTAATGGAGAAGTTATACCAATTAAAGGCATACATGAAGCCAGAATAACCCTAGGAACAACAACATTTATCCATGTCGTGTTTGTTGCCGACATCCTGGACGAAGTTATCCTTGGTCTTGACATTATGGAAAATCAGAAGTTTATACTAGACCTTCCACAACGGGTACTACGAACCAATAAAGAAGAGATTGTAATGAGACTACCACGAAGCAGTGAAAAATCGATTCGAGAAGTAGTCCTCACGGAAGATGTTATTCTACCGCCAAACTCAGAAAGCATCATACAAGCAAGGTTTGAAGATTCAGAAGAAGGTGAAATCGTGTTAGTCGAACCATTAGAAAATTGTCCCTTATACGCTAAAGGAATTCTACCAGCAAGAACTCTGGCGCAAACCAAAGAAAATATGGTATTTGTCAGAATGATGAACCTGAAAGATTTCCCTCAACAGGTCAAAATGGGTGACAAAGTCGGTACCTGTCAACCTGCTGCTATGATAGTTACCTATCCATGTACCACACCTGCAGGAGTCTCCACACGTAAACTACCTGAGGCTCTTCAAGACCTGGTGATTTCATCAAAATCCTTGTTAGACCCAGTCCAAGTATCTATGCTGGAAGAACTTTTAAGAAGAAATCAAGATGTTTTCTCTTATCCGAAAAAGATTTGGGTAAAACCAGTGTAGTTCAACATCGAATAAACACTGGAGACGCATCACCGATAAAACAACCACCCAGAAGAATTCCTTTAGCCAAGAAAGAAGAAGTTGAAAAGTTACTTGAGGACATGCAAAATCAAGGCATCATAGAACCATCCCAGAGCCCATGGTCATCTCCTGTAGTCCTAGTCAAGAAGAAAGATGGTTCCACCAGATTTTGTGTTGACTTCAGAAGACTGAATGACGTCACGAAGAAAGACAGTTTTCCACTACCAAGGATAGACGATACCCTAGATACACTCACCGGATCAAAATGGTTTTCGACATTAGATCTAAAAAGTGGCTATTGGCAAGTAGAACTTCATCCGGAAGACAAGGAAAAATCTGCTTTTTCAACTGGAAATGGACTGTGGCAGTTTAATGTTATGCCCTTTGGATTATGCAATGCCCCTGCTACATTTGAACGTTTGATGGAGTTAACACTACGGGGACTAACTTGGAAAACATGCTTAGTATACCTTGATGACATAATAATTCTTGGAAAACATTTGATGACCACCTGAAAAATGTTGAAGAGGTTTTTCAAAAGCTTAGATCCGCCCAGCTGAAGCTTAGCCCAAAGAAATGTCACCTGTTCCAGAAAGAAGTCAAGTACCTGGGGCATATAATTACAGAAGAAGGAGTAAAAACTGATCCAGAGAAAACTGAAGCTATCCAGAACTGGCCTGTACCAAAGAACAAGCATGAAATTAGAAGTTTTCTGGGATTGTGTACCTATTACAGACGGTTCATACATGGGTTTGCCGATATTGCAAGACCATTACATCGTCTTACGGAAAACAACAACAGCTACGAATGGACTGAAGATTGCCAAGCAGCTTTTGTACACCTAAAGAAAGCCCTGTGCAATCCCCCGGTGTTGTCATATCCACAACCAAATCAAACATTTATTGTGGACACTGATGCGAGCAACACTGCTATTGGTGGAATTTTGTCACAGATGCAAGATGGCCAAGAAAAAGTAATAGCCTATTTTAGCAAAGTCCTTTCCAAACCTGAACGAAATTATTGTGTCACCAGAAAAGAACTTTTGGCTATTGTTAAATCCCTAGAGCATTTTCATAAATACCTGTATGGCCAGAAATTCCACCTAAGAACGGACCATGCATCACTTAAATGGTTGCTTCAGTTCAAGAACCCTGAAGGTCAGATAGCACGATGGCTACAACGCATTCAAGAATATGATTTCAAAATTGAACATCGAAGGGGACTGAACCATAAGAATGCTGACGCTTTATCAAGACGACCTTGCCCGGATGATTGTAAACACTGCAGCAGACGAGAAGAACATGAAGATCCTGATGAATTTCACTGCCGAAGAACACGTCTCCAGTGCTCTCAAGAATGGGATCCTAAGATCTTGGCCAAAGAACAACTAGAAGATCCCGATCTTGGAGACATTATCAAACTTAAGACAGAGAATTTGGAAAGACCACCATATCAGAAAATAGCCTTCAAGTCTCCAAGACATAAAGGGTACTGGGCCATATGGGACTCTTTGATTATTAAAGATGGCCTATTACAAAGGGTCTGGGAAAGTTCTGACGGCAAAACCCATAAACATCAGATAATCCTACCAACCAAAAGGATCCCTGAAGTATTGCAAGCCTTGCATAATGGTGTAGGAGGTGGCCATTTCGGAGTTATGAAGACTCTTGAAAAGGTTCGAGAAAGGTTCTACTGGCTGGGAAGTCGTGCAGACGTAAAAGACTGGTGCAGAATGTGTAAGGACTGCGCTTCCAGCAAGGGACCGAAAACACGAAGCCATGGCAAGATGAAGCAATACAATGTAGGAGCACCTTTTGAAAGAATTGCCATAGACATAGCAGGGCCATTTCCAGTTAGTAAATCAGGGAATCGCTATATATTGGTAGCGATGGATTACTTTAGTAAATGGCCAGAAGTCTACCCAATCCCAAATCAAGAAGCTATCACTGTTGCTGATGTATTATTTCAACAATGGATTTGTCGCTATGGAGTTCCTAGAGAAATACATTCCGATCAAGGCAGAAACTTTGAGTCCGATCTTTTCAAGAACCTTTGTAATCTCCTGGGAATCCATAAAACAAGAACAACACCTCTTCATCCCCAGTCCGATGGCATGGTAGAGCGGTTTAACAGAACACTTGATAACTACCTGAAAATTAAAGTAAATGACCAACAAAGTGACTGGGATAACTGTATACAGCCGTTTTTATTAGCATACCGCTCCGCAATTCACGAAACTACTGGCGAAACACCTGCTAAAATCATTTTCGGAGCGGAAATATGCCTTCCAGTTGACTTGCTTACAGGACGACCTTCCACCAATGAAGAACCAGCAGAAGACTATGTAAGTCAACTAAGTAAACAGCTACAGAGGATACATGAAGAGGTGCGTACCAAGTTACAAAAGGAAGTGACCGTATGAAATCCCGCTATGACTTGAAAGCTAACCATCAGGGATTTGTCGTCGGTGAAAAAGTTTGGTTATACAATCCAAGAAGAACCAAGGGGCGTTCACCGAAACTACAGAAGTCATGGGAGGGACCATATAAAGTGGTGACACGGCTTAATGATCTGGTGTACCGTATACAGAAGAGTCCACAAGCAAAGATGAAAGTAGTACATCTAGAAAGGCTAAGCCGTTATCAAGACAGTGAAGATACTTGATCGAGACGATCAAAACTTGGAAGGGGGCAATGTTACAGACTTTCAAAAATGTGTTTAGGTTATAGAATTTTAGAGAGTTAGGATCATTTAATTTAGTTTGTTAATTTATTTAAATAATTTACCTTAATTTTTCCAAGTTCTTTCATCACTTTCGAAGGTTTCCGAAAACGCCCGAATTATCTATTAATAACTTTTATGCCATCATGTACTATGGAATTTTCACGATATTTCTCGAATATTCTAGATCATTCTTTACTCTTCCACCATACTATAAAAGGGCGACGGGAAACTTCGAGTTGGTCAGTATAAATTCGACTTTTGTGTTGTAAACTTCGAGACATTGACAAGAGTAGATTTTGTCGTTGTTGTAACCATAGTTACGTTCCATTGTTAATAAAGGTATAAAAACGAAGACACGTGTTTTTATACGAGGTGTTTTGGAACAATATAGTTTATACAATTATTGTTAAAGTATTTTTTTTCACTATTTACTTACTAATATAAACATGATTAACACGACATTTTACAAAACACTAAAGAAATAACGACATTCTTTTTCTTAAAGAATACCTTTGACGTCACGTATTTCAACTGTCCAAATGAAAGTTGGGCCACCTTCTCTTAAAGCACTTTGCTTTTCGCTTAGAGAGAACTAGGTAAAAATACAATAATTATAAATTATTTATTGGTTAATAAAATGTCGATCTTCTTTTTAATATATATTGTACAGTTATTTCTCTAAAACTCGGAAGTAATCTAATCCTTGTACCATTTGCTTTCGTTTGACAAATATTACATTTTTAACCAATCAAATTGCTTCGTTATTCTTATCGACAGCATCGAAGGTACCGAGATCAAATGACGTACGAACTCGGAAGTTGTCGACTTGTTACCGAGTATCGAATAAGTTAAGAATCACCATTTCGTAGCATCTTACGTGCCGAGATGGTCGTCGAGAATCGGCCTGCTGTAGTTAGAGAAATATTGCACAGCGAAATAAGGCTAAGCGCTAATAATACCGGCCCTATTTTGTCATTTGATTTTACGTAGATGAATAATAGGATAAAGACTGCCTTAATAAGGATGGTGCTTGCTTTTATGCATGTCGGATTTAGGTCGTGCATTATTTGGATCTTAGCAGTGTCTTATTTTAACTTCGAAATTGTTCGTGTAACCGAACGTCTGTCGGCCACAAGAATTGTTGTATCACTTAAGACAAACAATAGGCGCATTCAGGAGTACTCAGCTGCTTAGCCGCTAAGTATGCGGAGTGTCAAAACTTTTAAATTTAACCAATAAGATGGCTTTATTTTGACAGTTTTGTTTTGACACTCTGCTTACCCAGCGGTTTAAGCGGCTGAGTACTCCTGAATGTGCCCATTAAAACTAAAATGCTAACTTGGCGGATTTGAGCTTTTATGGAAAAACTGGTAAAATAAATAGAAAAATGGGATTTGTAGCACTGCAAATCAAATACTAAGTACCAATTTAGCTTTCACAGTCAAGAATTGAGTGCAAAAAGAGGAGGGGAAATAGTAAATTCAGGTTAGTTTGGGTTATCAAGTCTGATGATGAATGTGTCAAAAACGAAACGTGTCCGACTAAAAATTCTTTTAGATTCGCCCCAAAAACCCCCGTATACCAAATTTCATTAAAATCAGCGATGCGTCTGGCGGTTTGTAAATAATTACAAAAATGTTATTTTTTAATTTTCAAATCACTAGAACCGATACTACAGTGTCCGCCGATTAAGAATAAGTCTCTCTTTAACCTTTTTAAAAGAATTTAAGTGTACAGCCCCCATTTTGAAAAACTAAAATGAAAAAAAAACTTCCATTATTTTAATATATTAGTAAACTACATACCAATTTTTGAAAATATATAATGGCTCTTTCATTAAAATCAATGAAAATTTAAGCATTTACAGGTATCTCTCCCCTAATATGGTAACTTGCAATAATTTTCTATGCTTCTCGACAGCACCCTATATAGCTACCGAAATTAAATGACATACGAACTCGGAAGATATCGACTCTCAAATAAGTTAAGAATCACCATCATCACCATTCGGTAGCGTCTCGATACGTTACGACTCGAGACGGCGGTTGAGAATCGGCCTGCTGGACGGTAAAAAATGCATTTTATTGTCGTTAGGAAAAAAATAATGTAATGTCATCATCTAAAAAGCATATTCTTGCCAAAACCTTTTTAATGATGGATGCCATCATCCTAAATGCATTTTTTTTCAGCATACCTTATTAATGATGGATGTCATCACATTTTCTGCAACACGTGACCCAATAACGGCCAATTGCCCATTTTAATGTCTTTTTAATACCTTTTTGCCAATGCCTTGCCCGCAAAAAATGTTATATGGGTTACGCTACTTAATTTTTTACGATTTATTCATGTTTTCATTAATTAGCAAAAATTGACAATATAAAAAAGTGGAACAATTTTTTTTTAATTTGTCTTTAAACTTAAACACTGTGCAAATTATGTGCGTAACTGATTTCGCCCACGAAACTTAAAAAAATACTATTTACCGACTTTTAATTTAAAGAGATAAAATTGCTATTTCCGCTTGATAACCTCAAATTGCGCTTCTGTCTGAAAATGTATGTTACACATTTTATATTTTGTTCTTATTGGGAACTAATATTTCAAGCTTTTTTAGAGACCATTTAGCTGTACGTAATAACTTGATTTAAATTATGCAGTCTCTTACCTATTTAGCTTTTAAAAATGTTAGCTAGGCTTCAGTGCCGCATTTACATATTTGCCGCCCGTAGGCTATTAATTTTAGCCGCCCCTAATACAAAATGAAAATCGAAATGAACTAAACAATTTATGAAGCCCTAAAGAACGCCGCCCTAGACTTCAGCCTGCTCGTAAATGCGGCACTGTATGGCTTGACAGACAATAAATGTTACTATATAATAAATTACAACACTACATGAAAAACAAAAAATATTTGACCCAAAGATGTGATGTATGATGTTCGATGTATTTTGCTTCCTTTTAGTAGTCCGAATGTGGCTATCAGATCAGTTTTTTTTACTTCAAACCTAAAAATTTCTTAATTTTCTACAATTTACTAAGGATTAGCTAATGGTGTGTTCAGAACGTAACAATAAACAAAAAATGTATTGCTGCCTTACTGAGAAAAAGCATTAGATCTGCAATTCTCATACCCCTGTCTATTAAAATAATATCAAAACATACCTGGGATTGTCAATTAGGGCTGTATGTTGTTAAATCATTTAATTATAACGGATAGAGCTTTTAAAAATACATAATACTTAATTGATATTTCATATTTTTAGACCCTTACAAAAAACAAAAACATTAAAATAGTAGAAAACCGTGTGCAAGTTGCAGCAACTCCGATTTTGATAAAATTTGGTATACGGGGGTTTTTGAGGAGTTGATCACGAATCTAAAAGAATCTTTGGCGAAAACGTTTCGTTCTCGAGATATTCATCATCATTAAAATTTAAACTAATCCTATTTTTACTATATTCTCCTTCTTTTTTGCACACAATGGCACAATTCTTAATTTAAAGGTAAAGTGTCCCACAATATTTGATTTTCACCTTTAAAACCCTCGCTTTTCCACGTTTTTTACCGTTTATTTTTACATTTGTTTTGCATTAAATTGCATAGCTTTACTTTGATAATGCCGCAATTATACATACACATAGAGCATCATGGCACACTAGGGTTAAAATGATTCAAAGTAAAGATATGCAATTTAATTCAAAAATAATGTAAAATACGTAGAAAAACAGGGTTTTAAAAGGTAAATATCAATTATTGTGTGCCATTTAGCTTTAAATCAAGAATTGTGTGCAAGAGGAATATAGTAAAAATAGGATTAGTTTCAAGCCTGGTAATGGATATCTCGAGAACGAAACGTTTCCGCCAAAAAAGTCTTCCAGATTCGTGATCAGCGCCTCATTTCTGAGATACAGGGCGATACGGTTATTGGGTCCAGTGTTGTCTCAGTCGACACCACAGCCCAAAGTATTGAAAAAAGTACACAACGGACTTTTTACAATTACAGTTACTTTTTATATTTTTTTCCGATTATGCAATTAAAAATACAACTTTTTGGTCTCCGTTTTCAAAAAGATTAAAGTCACTTTAATTTCTTATAAAAAGTACATATAAACAACATGGTAAAAAACCAAAATAAAAAATAAACAAATATTTGCCTTAAAATAAATAAGCAATCGTGTATTTTATCAGAAATCGACATTTTCCCTATTTACTAACGTCACACTTGTTAAATGGTTAATTAAGGATTTTATTTTATGCTGTTTACGCATACTTCTTAGTATCACTTAAAGTAGCGTCAATTTTGTTTTCTTGAAAACAAAGCGAAATACGCAGAAAATATAGACCTAAAAGTTGCATTTTTAATTGTTTAATCGGAAAAAAAATGAAAACTTCAAGCGCATTATTACATTACATGGGTATACTAAATTACACCCAAATCGGGTAGAGCGTTTTTAAAATATTTAAAAATACCTACGCGCTGTATCTCAGAAATGAAGCAAGTCCGGACATACGTTTATAGGAACCTTTTTTCACAAAAAGACTTAAGAAATTCCCCTTTTAAGTTTCGTACCATAGTTAGGAAACACCCTGTATATCAGAATCAGCTATTTTAAAGGTATATTTGCCAGTAATGCAATATCAAAACAAACACTAATAATCACCAATCCGAAATGTTTACATGCCGGTATTCGTGTTAGACAGTTTCTTTTTCACGCATTGCCTATTTGTATAATTGCCTGGCTTATTTTGCGATTTAATAGTTCCAATTTGGGATAATTTAATAATCTCAAGACATACAGTGTGTTCCATTAGGAAAAATCATATAGTTGGTTCAGATCTAAAAAAATATTCTATGAATTTTTTTTATCACCATCAGTTTTTTTTTGTCATATGTTACAAGACAATTGAAGTATAAGAGGACCCAAATATAAAGAAAAAATAATAATAATTATGCGAAGAGAGCCATGAAAAAGCTTCTGGTGTTATTCGTCGCGAAAACCGCAAGTCTCTATATCTAATAATAACCAAAATACCCTGCAATTGCAAGGAGACTCGGACAACCTATCTATTAAATAAAAAAAATCAAGGGATTAAGTTTATTTAAACATAAAAAAGAATTTTAAAAAATATTTTTATTTTAGGGAAATGCAGATACGCCTTTTTTCAAAAAATTTTACCGTAAATACCTCAGAGACGACAATAGTTTTTTTTTCCTTAAAAATATCTAAACTAGTATGAAAGTTCTTAATAAAAAACGTTTTTTTGACACCCTCTAGTTCTAAAACTGGGACATTTAGGACATATGTTCATCTTATATTTTTTTCTTATTGTTCGTCGTTGAATAACCCCTCAAAGTTTGTTGGTAGACTTATTGGCCACCCTGTATATTCAACCAATGCATACTTATGCCAAATATAAAAATACAAAATTTTACGTTGGTATGTTAAAAAGTAAAAAGGTAATTGTCTAGAAAGTTGCGGCACCTCCGATTTTGACGTAATTTGGTATACAGGGTTTTACGGGCGCTGATCACGAATCTAAAGATTTTTTTTTTTTGGTAACGTAGCGGCTTTGAGAAACACTCGGCATAGGCTACTGCATTTAAAAATACAATCTTGTGTAATAAATCAGAAATCCACTACATAAAAATCGACAGAATATTGCCATTCAAAACTATCCGTATTTAAAAAAATATATATATATATATATATATATATATATATATATATATATATATATATATATATATATATATATATATATATATATATATATATATATATATATATACAGGACCTTCATTAAATCTATTTAAATTCAAATCACCCTGTATCTACAAAATGAATCGAGTTATTAAATGTACTTTAAAATGCTCTTATATTTTTATCAATACCGCGTATAAAAACCAAAATACCACTATATGTGTACCCGAAAAAGTAGAGGCGCTCGCTAGTACATTGGATACCAACAAAGAAAAAGAAATTAATAAAGCGAATAATTAGAATTTTTATTAAATTATAAATATTATTATAAAGTATAATTAACGCATATCAAATATATAAAATTTATAAAAAACTGTCTACTAACTAAAAAAATGTAAACAAAATATATACAAAACCATTTTTTACTTTTGATGTTTAAAAAAGTATTTTATATTATATAATATTATAATATAATTATATAATATTTTTATTAACTAACAGAACCATTAGTCTTTTGTGATTTTGGTAATTTCTCTATTACTACAAAATATCAAACATAGCATAAGAAAGCACATGTGTTATGTTTAAACTTGAAAACAGCAATAATTCCTTGAAAAATTGTTTTTTTTTGTATGACCTGTATAAATTAGCATCACATACAAAATATTCACATTAACAATAAATAAAAATAAAAAATAAAAGTAGATTCAATGTTGCAACCCAGCAAACTGCATTTTTTTAAATCCCCTTGGCCCACTTGAAGTTGGACAACCGTGGTTTATTAGCATCACATGCCCAACTACATAAAGTTTTAATTAAAAAATATGAATAGCAGAAACACATTATAAATTTTGTAATATCTTTATAATAAAACTTCATATAATTGAACAACTTTTTAAAAAAATATCTTTATTTTAAAATAAAGTTAGTTATTATATGTTTTGTTTGTTAATCTGCACATACGGTGCATATCTTTAATGCCCCCTTTAATTTTTTAAATGGATCAATTTAAAAAATTAAAACTTTGAAATATGAAATTAATGCATAAATACTATATTTTAGAGTAAAATTGACAGATCAAAATTTTAAGATGTCGGCTGACCGCTCTCTTGAGAAAAAAATATTAAATTGATCTTATGGCACATTATTTTAAAGCTCCTGACGAGTACTTTATAACCCTAGAATATAAAGTCAATAACTTTACTTACCACTCACTAATGGCGGTACTTTAAAAATTACCTTAGGTACCTGATTTGGATGCTTATATTTCCGAAACTTAAAAAGCTAGTTGTACATAATGTGTTATTTTCTCTTTTAAAAATATGTTTAATGGTGATATAATATACAGGGTGTCACATTAAAAAAATACATACTTTTTGTCCTACCCTGTATACTTAACAGTATTACCATTAAAAAGATCATTAAGAAAATACTACATTAAGTATAGTTATGACCATATTAATTTCATTCTGAAAGCGATGCCGTCAAGTACACAAAAATGATAAAGTGAACAAACCTTATCAAAAGCATATAGCCTCTAACAGGGCCTGATTACATATTTTTTAGATAAATAAATAAAAACATTACAAAAACACATATCACGTACTTAAAAACCCCTCTTATTTCGTCTCTGGCCTGCAATAAAACTGTAGCACGTGGCGTAGTCGTCGGGTTGAATATTTTTTGCTGCAATAAATCATTTTTTACAATTAATTTTATATCCCAAAGTTTTAATTTTTTTTTAAATAATTCGTTTAAAAAATAAAATGGGGGAGGAGGGGACATTACAGAAATGCACTGTATATTATGTATATCTTGTGAACTATGGTGCCTCTCATCAAAATAGGGAAAAAAGTTGATGTAAACATAAGTCCCTATTTTCTTCATTCCTAAGATATCGTCGATACACAAGAAAAGTGACACAACTCAAAAATTTCACTTTTTTTCGTTTTATGCAAAAATTCATTGCAAAATATGTGTTTGTTTAACAGAAAAAATGTCACAAACTAACTACTAAAGATAGCTGAAAGATGGCGCAAGTGTCACTTTTCCATTCCGCGCTTCTTCTGCTGATCTTATTACGAAAAGCGACATTACCTTAGTTGTGTCTAGCATGCCAACGCGAGCGGTTGCAACTTTTCTAGAAAATCGACACTTTTTGATTTGTATCCACTTTGTTTTGTAGTTTTTATCAAAAACCGTCATATTTTGTTTTGTGTCGCTTTTAACGATAAGGTAAGTACAATATTGATTTGAATATTATTCCTCTAAGGCATTAATTCTAGTTATGACATTTTTGACGATAAATTTAATACCAAACAAAGTATAATTTATCAATTTCGCCCTAATTTTAAAATGTGACGTTATTGCACATAAATAATTTCTGATTTACTAGTATTAAGTCAAATAGTGTCCATATTCCTCATAATTTACATTTCATATTATACCGGGTCGTTAACACGTGCACAAGCAGAGACAGATGACGTCGACTCACCATTTGATGATTCGGATGCTGACCCGAACTACTCTTCTTCCTCTTCAAGCTCGTCTTCCTTGTCGGATATAGAAGAAGTTAAAGAAAAGAAAGTGAGAAAAAGAAAACTGAAACCCGAAGCATGGAAAAAAATATTGCAAAACGTCGTCGGAATGCTGGACTTGAATACGTATCAACTTCCAAAAGTAAAAAGGTAATCAAAGCTAGAGAGATAGGTCCACCTTGCGATAATTGTCGTTTAAAATGCAAGGAAAAATTACTGCAGAAGAAAGAAAATTTATATTTTCTGACTACTGGAACATAGGAGATTTGGAGCGCCAGCGTCATTTTTTGTCGAAATGTATAGAGCCTGTAAAACCAAAATATCAGTACATAAAAATGAATAGTAGTCGGACCAATAACCACGCATTTTACTTTTTAATTAGAGAAAGCAAAATAAGGGTCTGCAAAACCTTTTTTAGGTCAACTTTGGGGATAACGGACCGACCGATTAGAACTGTAATACAAAAACAAGATGGTTTTACGAAAGGTATAATTTCCAGTGATATGCGCGGCAAACACGGCCATCATCATCACGTAGATAATGACATTAAAGCAGATATTCGGAATCACATCCAATCAATACCTCGCATAGAAAGTCATTACTGCCGAAATGAGTCAAACAGAGAGTATATTGAGGGAAGTAAAACTGTCGCTGAACTACACAGAGACTACGTTAATATTTGCAAGGAAAGCAACAAGCCATACGCTAATTACCTAATGTATAATAGGATTTTTAATTCTGAGTTCAATATTTCGTTTTATATCCCTAAAAAGGATCAATGTGCTGATTGCGTATCCTTTGAAATAGCATCCGCAGATGAAAAACCAAACTTGGTTAATGACTATGAAACACACTTATTAGAAAAAGATCTGTCACGCCAAGAGAAGAAAAATGATAAAGAAAATAGTGCAGATAATGTTGTAGTTGCGGTTTATGATCTGCAGGCGGTACTGCAGTGTCCCAGGGGAGTTACATCTAGCTTCTATTATGCTTCCAAACTTAACGTCTTTAATTTCACTATTTTTGAACTTAAAACTAAAGCGGTTCAGTGTTACATGTGGGACGAGTCAGAAGCTAATAGAGGCGTAAGCGAAATTGGGACATGCGTATTAAACTACATCAAGTCATTGGAAACTACAGCTATGGAAATGGAGAATAAAAAAATTGATTTAATATTTTATTCTGATAATTGTTGTGGCCAGCAAAAGAATCATGTCATGTTCACAATGTACCTTTATGCTGTCCAAAATTATGACTTTATTAATTCAATAACTCATAAATTTTTAATCAAAGGACACAGTCAAAATGAAGGCGACAGCGTCCATTCAGTTATTGAACGCCGTATAAAACGTTGCTTAAAATCAGGTCCAATATTCGTTCCTAATCAGTATGTAACAATCGTACGAACATCTAAAGTAACAGGAACCCCATATCAAGTTCACGAATTATGTCACGAGGATTTTCTGGATTTAAAAGATCTTGCTTCGAAAACGACAAGAAGTTTTACAAAAATAATAAAAACGGAACAGTTAAAATGGCCGACTTTAAAGTGGTGAGAGCAGAAAAGGATCAACCAAATAAATTATTTTACAAAAACTCTTACGCCGACCAATTTCAGATTATCGACGTTAAGTGCCCTAGAGATTCTAATAATAAGCGAAATTCGAAAGATTCGGCCATTAAACGCCTATATAAAACCAGACAGGGAATTCCTGAAAAAAGAAAAACAGTATTCTAGGACTGTTTAAACAGAACAAAAACAAATCTGTGATTCCCCAGCACTACTTCGCTTATTACAATAGCTTGTAAGTGAAATACGTGAATAATGTTGTTTTTAATTTATTTTAAACTAAAGTTAATTAGGCATAATGACGGTTCATCGTCTTTTGTTTTCCTATTAGTATTTTAAGCATTATTATTTTTAAAGTTACAGAGGTTGTATCTCATTCGGTTATTCTTAGTTTTAGATACTTAAAATTTTCAAAATTTGTAGTACCTACTACCTAAGTTAGCTATTGTAATCCATTTTGGTTCCTGTTCCCACGATTTTTTTTAGGTAGGTGAGGTACCTACCTAATATTTTTAAGTCTAATTTTATTTTATTTTCAAACAAAATTAGTTACCATTAGATTTTAATTTAGTATTCAAAAATGTAACAATAAAAACGAATTTTTAGAGAAATGTGTTGCTTTTTTATTTTAAATAAGTACATTTATACCAAAACAATGAAAAATTTTTCAGGAATAATGACACAAATTAAAATTTAGCCTATTTTTAGATTTTTCAGGCACATCAACAAAAAATAACAACATATTAAAATTATAATTCTTCCATTTAACATGTTGTCAACCTGTAATAGTAAAAATAATAACGATATCTCAAAAATGACAGATATAGATGCCAATATTGTAAATAAACATTTTAAAAAGTGCTCTCCTGAAAATTCTTATATTTTGAGTTGTGTCACTTTTCTTGTGTATCGACGATATATGGTATTAAAATTGTAAAAAATATTTTGTTAATATCTTAAACATCCTATATCGAATTTTGTTGTCCTTGGGTAATGATGTGTATGGCATAAAGCGAGTCCAGTGGCGTCTCGGGCGGCTTTCAAACGAATATTTTCAACAAAAAAATGGTACACCTCGGACTAAGAAATGTGTGTAAAGTTTTTATGTTTTTGCATTAAGCAAATAAAACCACAGGTTTGATATCTCTAAAATATATGTATCTACTCATATGCATATTCCTAGGCCATAAAAGAAACATAGGAGATTTATTTCTTTTAAAAATTAGGTTTTATAATTTCTTATTAGCAATTATATTAAAACAATCTAGTCTAGCAAATTTTACTAAAATAAGTGTTTTAAAATTTTAATGTATTCTGGAAAATATTTTGTGGACAAAAAATTTACAATTATGTTTACACGAACTTTGTTTTTTATTTTAAATAGAGGATTCTACCATAGCAGTTTGGCAGCAGCCTTACGAACAACCTGTATATGCAAAGATTTACTGAAACTTACATTTGTGTTGGGTGCACACAATTTTAAAAAGTTTTTATATGGATCGCAAATAATGCCGGTCATTCTTGGGTCAGGTTATTAAAATCTTCAGAGTTCAACCATTCATCAGATGTATATAATTTCTTTAATTTTGGCATAGAGGTTCTATCCCATTCGTCGCGTTCTTGTAGAAAACCTAAAATAAAAAAATGAGCGGTATATTCCAGAAATAGCAAACAATTATATACATTACGCAAAAGTAACGCAAATACTAAATACTATATGGTTTTCGCGGAAGAATTTTAGATTGGTTTCGAGGATTTTTGATAGGTAGAAAACAATTTACTAAAGTTTTCGATCATAATAATAGTTATATTTACTCCTCAATCGCACCTATAACTAACGGCGTACCACAGGGTTCCGTTCTTGGACCATTGCTGTTCCTAATATTTATTGAAGACTTGGCCAGTCTGCCAATAAGAGGTTCTTTTACATTCTTTGCCGATGATACCACTATATGTTGGTCAGCTGATTCTGCGGATGAATTACAGCAAATAGTGAATGCAGACCTGTTACTCATAAAAACTTGGTTTGACTCTAATAGCCTCTTATTGAACTTAAACAAAACTAAGTACCTAATTTTTAAAAATAAATGTGATATTTGTCTTCACATTGATAATACTAAATTAAACAGGGTGTCAGAGATGTGTTTTTGGGACTAACAACTGATACTAAATTATGTTGGGACGTTCATATAACTAAGGTTACAAAAAAATTAGCCTCCGGGCTTTTTGCTATAAAAACGGCCAGAAATACTTTAAACCAGGAAACTGCTATACAGGTTTATTATGCCCTATTTGAATCTCATTTTAGATACTGCTTACCCTTCTGGGGTTATGCTGCATTATCAAGAACTAACCTAGTTTTTCTGCTGCAAAAGAAAGCTATTCGAATTATCGCAAATGTTTCGAGTATGACATCATGTAGACCACTCTTCAAAAAATTTAAAATTTTAACATTCTTTGACGTCCTAATATTTGATACTCTAACTCTTTTGCATAAGTACAATTTGGAGGGATTTTTTCAAAGGAGAAATAATGTGCATAGCCATTTTACAAGAGCTAATAACAATATTGTAGTGCCACAATCTAATAGTTCTCTAACCCTTGATTCATTGTTTCATCAAGGAAAAAACCTTTATAACAGTATCCCTGACCATATAAAAAATTTACCATTACCTAAATTTAAAAACAAGTTAAGAAAACACCTGCTAAACTGTACAAATTATTCACTAACTGAATTTTATAACAATCTTGATCGACTTATTTAACTCTTGTGTATTTCGCTATAATTTGTATATGTATAATACTACCAAATTTATTAATTTATGTAGTGAATAGTGTTCGTAGGTTTAAGATAGATTAGATAAATATTGTACAACATTTTTGTGTTTTTCAATAAAATGATTTTGATTTGATTTGACTAAATATAAATATATATATATATATATATATATATATATATATATATATATATATATATATATATATATATATATATATATATATATATATATGAATGTTAAAAATAAAATATGTAGCTTTTTGTAGACTGCCGAATTCAGATGTTGCTGTGTAGCTGAAGGATTACTACCGAATGGTGAAGCAACAGTCATCTGGTTAATGTTTGATGGGCCTGCATTCTGCTCTTATGTGTAAGGCCCGCCGCAAATTGAACCCAGCCCACGCACAGCACTTGCGTTGCCCACGCTCAACCCATCCTTCTCACGTCCACGTTTTTGATCAGTTTACCGCATATTGGACCCAATACTGACCCACGGTTGGTGAAATCCTTCTGGATCAGCGCCGGATTTAGGCTTCGGCGGTCCATAGGCAGTAAAATAAATTAAATAAATTTCTCACTTCAAAAGCACGACTTTTCTCCGAATATTTTCATATATAGCCCCAAAAAAGTTTGAAGGCCAAAAAAATTTAACGACCAACTTTCTTAAAATATTTTTTCCTTTTCTTTTTTTTGTGGTGTGGTGTAGACCCTATTGTGGTGGCACCTCATAGGCAACTGCCTATGCTTAAATCCGGCACTCTTTTGGATTTATATCCGATATTTGATCCTGTAACTTTATACTTATGTAATCTGGACTTAAATCATACAAAACGGGATTTTCCCGCAAAAGTTCGATTAAACGTTCGGAATCAACCATATTTCAGATTTTTAAAATAAACCCATGCTGTACAAGACCCACGAAATCTGCGCGGCGAACACAAACCTATCCACGCGTAGCTGGCTGCAGAATGGGCTAGCTCTGGGCTGGGTCCAATATGCGCCACTCCACTTAAAAGCATGTTTTACAAAGTTATGAACGCGTGGGCTGCGCATGTGCTGTGCGTGGGCTGGGTACAATTTGCGGCGGGCCTAAGGCTTTATGGTTAAAATTTTGTTGCATAGATTCCTCTTTTTTATTTCGTAATCTTTCACGCCGTGTGGGAAATTTTTTTTCCTTTACGTCGGGCGGAAAAGAGACAATTTCCAAACTAAAATGCGTGCGGCAAAGTGAAGTTTTAAGCATGCTTGTAGAAAAATTGTTAATCTTGGTGGGATCTTGAAAACTAAGGGAGATATAAAGATGGTTCAATTGCCTCAAAATTGCGTATTTATGCACGCACTTTAATAATATAAACATTTATTAACTGTGTCAGTAAAACCTTATTTTTTGTTACAGAATCCGACATTTTAACAATGTTAAAATCTGCAAATTCGAAGTCACCCGAATGTGGATGAGACTAGAAGGAAAATTATAAGACAAACATGACAATTAAAATTAGGAGGCAAAACTGCTGAACTGCATTAAATATACTGTTCTTATATTTTAGTTATTTTTGTATGTTAACTACTGGTTGGTCAATTATGGTATATTTAATTTTAGGGAAACGTAAATCGCGTCGGTTTCCGTCTACCGACAGTCCTAGGAAACCGCAGCTTTATGTGTAACACTGATCTCGATGGATTGCCAATGTTATTACCCTGCGCGAAACAAAAGTTACATTTCATGGGCGCAAAAACCGGTTTGTGCGCAAGCCAGTTGAGGGTAAACGCGTCCTGGCGCCAAACAAACTATCCGCATTATCGGAAAGAATTTGTCGACGGCGTCCTGGTTTTCTGTTCGAAGTACGGTAGCTAATGAGCGTCACGGTCAGACCGCGGACGGAGGGTACGGGGTGCCGGTATTTGTATTTTGCCACGGCTTTTAAGTGCGCATGATCGTCCACCCCACTGTACGCGAGGTCGTAAAAATCCGAAAAATGCTTCTTGCCACTGCGGATCTAAATGTAGGTTATCTATGGTCTAGGTATAAACTTAAATTTTAACAAATGTATTTAAAAGTAGCTTTGGTAAAAGTCTTTCGCATATTTAAACAAACTTAAATTTCTTTACTTACCCTCACTAAGACGAACATCGGTCCTTTTAGTTGTTGGCTTTTCTCTACCTGTTTTAGCAAGACTTCTAATATTTTTGCTTTTATTACGCCACCATTTCTGGCCAATTTTCTTTGAAGTGCTTTTGAAACGTTTACATTATTTGTTGTTTCTATGGGTACTTCCAGCAAACACTTAGCATAGTCTGACTTTTTAAAAGAACTTCGTCTATTTTTTGAATCATGCAGTTTAGTAACTAAAAACATTAAAAATTTTACAGAGCATATCAATTAAAACGAGCCACCACGTATAATTTCAATATATCTACAGTTATGCAAAAATTCTGAAACACGTTAATTTTCATTTTTAGGGGGACACATTTTTGCGCCAAAATTTACTTGTTTAGGTTTATTAAAATCGGTTCAGTAGTTTCCGAGAAAATACCGGGTGCCCCTAGCAGGTGGCTTGTGGGAATGTATTGTGAACACCCAGTATAAAAAAGTATATATTTTAGAAATTAAAAAAAAGTATACATTTTAATTAGGTTACTTAACATTGAGAATTTTGATAAATAAAGATAGACATAATGTGTCAAAATTTCGTTTTTCGAAAATTAAACGATTTTCTAGGTAAAACTTATAATAATAAAACAAGGTCGACCACGTAGCACTGTAAAAACAAAGATCGACACGGTCAATATTTAAACAGAACACAATTTTAAAAATAAGGTGGTAGAAGGGAGTAGAGGTAAAAGGTAGTAGAAAAGGAGTCAAGTAAAAAGTTAAAGATCTAGTTAAGCCCGTACGGGCTATCCCTAGTGGGGGTATGCCCGTACTAAGGTAAATTAGTTTATTTAAAAAAATACCAAGATGGTTTTTATTGTCCACCGGTTCCATATTGCCTGCAACATTTTGTGTTTTCGACATACTTAAGGATTTGAGATTGTGTTTCTCCATTACTTTGCAAAGAAGTGAAAGAATGGAAATAGGTCTAGAGTTAGATGGTATAGCTTAAACACGTGCAGCTTTCCAGCTCTCCAGAAAAATACCTGTGTCATAAGATTTATTTGAATTCACTAATGTTAATATTATACATACAGTAGTAAATAAAAAAGCACTTCTACCTTTTTCTGGTATTTTCATAACGGGGCTTGCGCTTCTTTTTTCCGAGTAACTTTTGGCTTTGCATTTTCTTTATACAAATCCCATGTATCAGAGTTCAAACTTTCTCGGAAACCTATTGGTCTTGTAGAATGGGACCCTTTAGGTGAATCTAAGTAAAAACAAAATGTTTCTGAATCATAATAAAATAAACAAAGAAAATATTGTCTTTTTTGTTGATAACAAATATAACCTCTTAAATATTTGTCAATTTATTTTCTATAATAGGTGTATTCTTTTGAGATTTGCTCACTGAACAAAGTGAGTAAAGTAAAAGTGATAACATTTTTTAAAATCTTATAATCTATATCTAAACCTAATACAGTAAGGATATTAAAAGTGTTCGCCCCCCTCCTTTATCTTTTAAATGGAACAAGATATCGAGATCGAGTAAGATTTGGGTAAAAGGGTGTCACTTAAACTACTTTTTGACATAAAAATAATTTTTGTCACGTGACCTAGTACCAAGAGGGCACTAGAAACTTTTTCAAATAGAAAAGGGGGTCATGTAACTCGTTTTAAAGGTTCTTTGTTTCTCTACTCAAAGCTACTTTGTTTTCAAAAATAGATCCAGCCGTTCCAGACTTAGAACCGTTTGAAATTTGGCTTAAATAGAATGTGGTGTTAATGGCATTGGTATTGGCTGGTAAGTCTAATAAATTAAAAAAAAAAATATGCAATACATTTGATACATTTTTGAAAAGATAATTTTTTAAGCATTTTTATAGTGAAATAATATACAAGGTGTTTAATTTAAAATTTACAAAAATAAATAAATAAATAAGTCAAATATGGGTCACCTCCTAAAAAAATAAAGAGCATTATCTGCAATTTGGATAAAAACTTGCTGTGAAAAAGTTTTACAGAGATAACGCAAGAAATTAAGAAACCCGCTGTAGCGAGTAAACGACGCAAGATAGCGAATTGCAGTTTGCACCAACAAGTTAGGCTTTAAAAAAATAATAAAAACCCGCAAAAGAGGGTCAGTTTTTGTGTAAAACATACAGAAACATGAATTTCCTATAAAACGCGTCGAATTTGGCACATCCTGTACAAATTGTAGCTAAACTTCAAACGCTTGTAACTCTAGAACAAATTTTTAAAAATAAAACGGTGATAAATAGAGAATCAAAGTATCTTTAAAACGAGGTTCTACATAAGCCCCTTCTACACTACTCAAAAGAATTATCGCATATGCTCGATTAATTTTTAATCGCCCTGTATGATGTGCTGTTAAAAGGGAGTAGTCAAATTTGTGATTATAAAATATTAGAAATGGGTAAGGGTATAAATTATTCACAAATGAGATTTCTTCCTTTTAACAGCACATTATATAGGGCGATTAATAATTATTAATTTTTTCAATTTTTTTTTATCACCCCTAGGGTATATTGCTAACAGTAAATAACAGCGGTTAATATAAAGTTATAGCTTCACGTTTTCTTAAAATTTTCTTTTTTTAATTGTCTGAATAACTTAATTATTAAAAGAGATATGGCCATTTAAATCAAAGCATTTTTGTATTAAAGCTTATGAAAGAAATCGAACATATGCGATAATTTTTTTAAGTAGTGTATTTGAAAAAGTTGTTAGTACTAGATCACGGGACAAAAATTATTGTTATACCAAAAGTAGTTTAAGTGTTACCCTTTTACCCAAATTTTTCCCGATTTTGATATCTTGTCCCATTTAAAAAATAAAAGACTTGTCTTTAAAATTCTTTCGACGACAAAATCAATTTCGATTTGAAAAATGGTGCCTTTTACAGTGCCTTTTTACATTCCCATAAATCTCACAGATTGTGGGATGGTTAGGTGGTTTTCTAGCAAAGGGAGTCCAAAAATGAAAAAAAAAAGACGCCTACCATATTTTATGGACGCCCCCTTGCTGTTTAGCCTGTTTTTTAATCCGATTTTGGGGACGCTAATTAGGTGACGACTTACTAATCAGCTTATACACAGGGTAAGAAGATAGTTGTTTTTAATTAAGCAGAACGTTGAAATGAAGATTAGAAAAACTTTAAAAAATCTAATCCCACACTCAAATATTTGACTAGAATACTCAAACAATTTTATTAGAAAAGAACAAGCAAACATTACCATTTTCTGTCTCTGTCTGTTTCTTAGGTGATCTTCCAGGTCTTCGACCACCCTGTTCTGATTTTCTTTTGCTGTTGTTTTTAATCCTTTCTTTGGTGTGTCAACTTTCATTTCAATATTTTCTTTCTCAAAGTCTGAACTGTTACAGTTAACACTAGCACGTAAACCAACTGGACTTTCAATTAACCGTAAAAACACGCTTTTATATGCAACCGAACTAAAAATTAGAAAATAATTTTTCATTAAAAAATATTGTCATTTCATAGTAAAAAGCGTGGGGTGCATTTTACTATTTTTTCATAACTTTTCCATCATAGATATTTGCAAATATAATAATTATAACATTTAATATATTTATCACCCCACGCTTTTTACTATGAAATGACAATATTTTTTTAATGAAAAATTATTTTCTAATTTTTAGTTCGGTTGCATATAAAAGCGTGTTTTTTAGTTTTTTTAAACTATTAATTATTTTTCGTTTTTTAGTTTTTGCTACTCTTGACAAAATGGCGAAAAATTTTTAATGAACAAGAGTACCAAATTTTAAAATTTTTCCAACAGATTGCAACTCACTAAAAAATTTCTTCTTCATTAAATAGCAAAGTTTGAAATTTTGCCAACAGATGGCAATCCAGGCAATGTTTGGACCGTTGCCAACATATTGCAACCCACTAAAAATTTCTTCTTCATTTAATAGCAAAGTTTGAAATGTTTGCCAACAGATGGCAACCTAGGTGTTGTTTTTATAATATATGGAATTTTTTATCCTGACTGATCCTAATCAGGATAACGGGATACTGTTTGCAGATTATTGCATTGTCATGGGTCCTCAATACGTGTGCAAAGTTTCAAAGAAATCGAATAGCTGGAAGTTGGTTAAAATTAGGCTCAAAGATTCCGTTACATAGCCAGATAGTTACAACCCGGGTTAATAAAAGCGTGTTAGAAAATTGGAACACCAATGGTGCAATCCAACCCTATATTTTTATTGTTCTATAAAAAATTGAACACCAAAATGGTGCAAACTCAACCAAATTGTGTAAAAAAACTAAAAATTTCTTCTTCATTTAATAGCAAAGTTTGAAATGTTGCCAACAGATGGCACCCTAGGTGTTGTTTTTATAATATAATGGAATTTTTTTCCTGGCGATCCAAAAAAGATAACGGGATACTGTTTGCAGATTATTGCATTGTCATGTTTCCTTAATACGTGTGCAAAGTTTCAAAGAAATCGAATAGCTGGAAGTTGGTTAAAATTAGGCTCAAAGATTCCGTTACATAGCCAGATTGATAGTTACAACCTAAGTTAATAAAAGCTCAATTGTCGAAGAGGTAAAAAAAAGGAATAAAAATGGTGTTAGAAGAAAACTAGAAACATATTAGGTTTAAAAAATAAAAAATCATCAGGTTTTGACGGTATTCCATTCAAAGTTGTAAAGCATGTGTGCGAAGAGATAAAACATCCCACTGAGTTTCTTCCCAAACAGCAAAACTTTCCACTGGGCAATCCCCCATATAAGTAACGCACGAGTCTCGCGATGCTTTATGTCCGCTCCACAGCTTAACCATTGTTTGGTAGTGTATCCCAGCTCTGCAGCAAGGTCAAGAAATAGTGGCGACGTATGCTTTACTTATATGGGGGATTGCTCAATGGAAAGTTTTTGTTGTTTGGGTTATTAATACCGCAATAGGCAGTGGCATTTTTCCATCAGCGTTGAAGCTGTCATTGGTGACAAAGGTGTTTAAGAAGGGAAGCAAATTAGACATCGAAAACTATCGAGCAGTAGCAATTCCGAGCATTTTTTCCAAGATATTCGAACGTTTCTTGTATAACCAGCTTATGGGATTTTTAGTTAATTTCATCATTATACGAAGCGATCAGCATGGGTTTTTAGGAGACAAATCTACCGAAACAGCAGGCTTTCAAATCGTAGAATTTATTCATAAAGGACTAGACAAAAACGCTTAGTTGTCAGCCTATTTTTCGATTTGTCAAGAGCCTTTGATACTCTGAATCTCGGCTTTGTCCAAGAAAGACTCAACAGTATTGAAATAAGAGGAACTGCACTTACACTTATCATGTCCTTTTTCTCCGATAGGCAGCTAATGGTTATGAATGAATGGCCTTACATCTCCAAAATATGGAATAAACATTGGCACACCTCAGGGATCAGTTCTGGCACCGCTTATATTTATCTTGTTTATCAACGATTTATCATTGCCAGGAATTACAATCTAATATGCTAATGACACATCAGTTATCATATCAGCAAAAAATGAACCTGAACTTCTCAACTACTTTACGACGTCTGTGACTATACCGGGTGATGCATCGCCGGGCGGGACATAAGAAATCCCATGTAATTTTTAATAGGGTCAATTATTGGCTCCCCTAATTATTTTAGAGAAAAATTCTATTGAAGTTTATTGAAGAGCATGCAAATCTACGTACATGGTAAAAACTTTAGATATTTCGGTTAACCCGTTTGCTAGTTAGATGCTAATATATTTTTAAAAATTGTTACATTATTATCGCCTCATATTTATGAACAACAATAAAAATACCAGTTACCGTGACATTACGTTGTCATTTTGAAATCTAGTGCTTTATTATTATCAAAAAATCGTACAGTGAAAAGATTAAAGTTGTATTTATTCAAACGAATTAAGTTAAGTTAAACTAAACTAGAGTAACAAATTTCAAGAACTTATGACATTTATAATATTTACATGCTTTAATAAATTATTAATATTATTACAATAATTAATATGTTGGAAATAAACTTAAGATTTAAGAAAATTTTCAAATATTCCTCCATTGACTGCTAGACAATAACCCAGACGTTCATAAATGTGTCAGAGGAAGAAGTCATTTGGCGAAATATCAGGAGACCTGGCTGGCCAATTTATGGTGTGATGTAGACCAATAACATTTCCATTAAAAGCATTGTGTAAATATTCCCGAACAGCCAGGGTATTATGTGCCGGGCAGCCATCCATTTGGTACCAAATTTCCTGATTTTCCTTGGATACATCATTTAAAGCGGGTAAAATTAGTTCTTCGAGTTGTTCCAAATAAAATTCTGCATTCAAATTTTGATTAAGAAAAAATGGTCCAATAATATGTTGTCCGAAAATGCTCCGCCCAAACATTTACTTTCTGTGGATATTGCGTCCTCGTTTCGACAAATCTGTGTTGGTTTTCTTTGCTCCAGTATCGGTAATTGTGATGATTGGGTTCATTGTTTAACGTAAATGTGCACTCATCAGTAAAACAAATATTTCTTAAAAAATTTCCTGCCCATGTTTGCCCTTTCCATCATGTCAAAACAAAATTCCTGCCGTCGTATTTCATCCCCATCCCTTAGCTCTTGATGTCTTTCATATTTGTATGAAATGTATTTATGCCTTTTCAAAATCCGGAGCACTGTTGATTGATCTTTTCCTATGATATCCTTAAGTTTCCTTGTACTCACCTTCCCTTCATTTTCCTTCCATGTGCAATAAAATTTCAAAGTCGCTATCATCTCTTACATTTTCTTCTCTTTGATACTCCCTAGCTTCACATCTGCAGTTATTTATCACTGTGCCTTTGGTCTCAAATTTTTTGAGAGTCCTATCGACTGCTGATTTTCCGGGTATCGGTCTATTCGGATACTGAGCAGCGAACATGTCTGGCACCTTTGGTAACTATTTCCTTTGATAGTACCATTTAATCCTCAATACTTTTTCTTCAGTAGTATAACTCATGGTTAATCTTTTCGCTCAACGATTTTTTGATAATAATAAAGCACTAAATTTCAAAATGACAACGTTATGTCACGCTAACTGGTATTTTTATTGTTGTTCATAAATATGAGGCGATAATAATGTAACAATTTTTAGAAATATTTTAGCATCTAACTAGC
>JACEGR010006205.1:0-63575 GCA_014170235.1 Listronotus bonariensis
ATGTGGTCCTATTAATTGTTTTAATATCTGCACTATAAACAATAGTTACAAAAAATAATATCTGTTAAATATTACATTCGTGACATATTGACAAAACAACAGTTTTCTTTTCGATTTTGCACGCGTGGCCGTATGTTTTTTTTTAGTTTTTTTATTGTTTGTTTTGTTATTTATGGATGTTTTAAATAAATAAATAAACATTTTTGAGAACTTAAATATTTTCATAATTTTTTTTTGGATCATTTGTTATTACTTTTTTAACACAAGTTTTACGACTATATGCTTTTAAGTTTTTCAGCGATGGGATTTTTTTGCCGCATCGAACGGAACCCTCTGACGAAATATTATCTATATACTGGGTGTAATTTAATTAATGGTAAAAAAACAGCGTATGATTTTTTCTAGCTTTCTTATTTTAGAAGAAAAGTAGGTACATATAAACATATGTCCTAAACCCTCTTAAATTTTGAGATACATACCATTCAATTAGCAGCAAAGGGCCAACCAGCCTCTTTGCTGTTCTGTGCCTCTGTGTATATCAGTCCCGGGGGGTTGCTCCACCTCTCGAGACGATTACTTCAACTCTGCATAATACATAAATATTTCCTTTAAACATTACCTTGAACTAAAGAAATTCTTAATATAAATGCTTTCTAAATAGGTATGAATTTCTTTAGTTTCCACCTTGCGCCTTATCGTAGTTTGTTAATCCTCCTTGTCCTAATCTAACATTCCACACTTCAGTCTTCTTAGAAAGTATGTGAAAGATGGTAAAAGTTATATGCAATAACTGTTGTTACTTTTCGTACGTATTTCTTGGCTGCCTTTTCTCACCCATTTTGACAACTCACACTACTTACTCAGTTGCTCAGGCCACCGCTTTCATGATTTGCGAGATCTTCGGCTAAGTTAGCCAACTTAGTATGCTGGAGACCGCTGTTAGTCAGCGTTTTTATTTCTTTTTCTGAATGCATTGATAACTTAAAGGTTGACAGCTGGTCAAATGTAAAAAATTCCTTAAACATAACATAAATTTGGTTTATAGGTATATTAAGTATTTACATTTACAGTAGGTAATGATAACTGTTTGACAAACTTTGTAAGCATCTACCAAGTAATTGATGCAAAATATCACTATACACAAAATTGCTATATTCACCTTACCTAGTACATTATTATTATTATTAAAACATTTACTGTTTAGGTTATTTTTGTCGCAGTTAAAAGACAAAACATTTGATTCATTTTGGGGACGCAGAGTGAACATAAACAAAATAATTATCTAAAATTTTACGAGCATAGTTAATTAAACTATGGTAATTTCAATAAAAATTTACGAAATATGTAGTACATTTAAATATTAAATATCCTTACCTTTATACTTGTACCAACACTCATTATTTTCTATAATAGGATTTCCATCATTATTTACGATCAAAAAATGGGTATCCGGACCAAATTTGTTTTTATCCATAATAATTGTTTGGATTTCTAAACGTTATTATAAAGAAAATATTTAAAAGCTTACGTCATACCGTAACATATGAAACCACAAATTGCTTTAGGTGCAAGGTATTAATCAAGTCAACCATCGTTAAAATAGGATATCGGCTACACTGATTTTTGTCTAATATTAAATTCTTTTTAGTTGTTTTAAGCATGCCGGCAGTTTCTACATAAAAAATACTTTTTCCACGACCGTTAAAAAAATGCTGTTTTTTTTTTAATCGTTGCACATGAGAAGCTAAAGAACTTCATGCTAATGTACACTACATAAAGTGTTAAAAAGTTAACTTTTTTTAACACTAAAGCTTTTTATCACACTTTGAATAAGTGTTTTGTTTCAATTTCTACTACAATATATTTAAAAATCAGTTTATGCAATGTAACAGTAAACGCTTCATGCAATATAACAGTAAACGCGACATCAACTAAACCAGACGGTTTAGTTACCTTGATTTCGTCATTATTTGTCACTAGTTTTATAATTTGACAGTTTGCAAAGAATTTATTAGAAATTATTGAAAATTAATGGTATTAATGAATTTGGATGACTAAGAAATTGAAAAGGAATTTATACAATTTTGGTATTATTTCTACAAAAGTAAGTACATACAATATTTTAAAATTAAATAATAAAAGCATAGTTATGGAGAGGTTAATTGTCTCTGAAATAATAAGGAGGCTATGATTTTTGTTTACAATATAATTGGCTGTGCTGCAAAAATGAAAATTAATAACTTTGGATAAATAAAAACATCTATTAAATATGATATTTTAAAAAATTTTTATACGGTGGAAAATAGTATGTAACACATGCATAAAGTTCTCTTTTACTCATGGGATTGCCGCTCGCCTAACGTCTCGTGCTGTCAAACTTCCCTATCACTTTATGCACTTGTGACATAAATTGCCATTAATTAACTATATTTTAAAAATTTCTAACCATATTTACATTACAACGGATTAAACCGAATTATTCGTATAGATAAAACATAATACACATATTAAAAAAATAATAAAAATTACGCTAAACGTCGTACTGTGCTTACCATGTATGTAGTTTACTAATATTTCCATTACAAGTAGTTACCATAACCAGTTTCCTGAATTCTTTATACATACATGTCAGGTTCAAAGACCGCTCGAAGCGATTCTAAAAGAAGTACCTACGTTGTTGTATCGAAAGCGAGGATGGGAATGAAATGAGGAAGCAACGAAATTAAAGAGTGTTGCAGCACTTAAATACTTAATACATATATTTTAAAAATTAATGTTTTTTTTATATATAAAACTATTGGGAATATTAAAAAATTTAAATTGGTCAAACAACCGTCAGTCCCCGTATAATGCCAGACTTACTGAAATTCAGCCGTTTACCTATAAAAAGAAGCATATATTTGCCATAAAACACTAATATACCTTAAATGCTTAATAATTTTGGGGGGGACAGGGGCAAAAATCGCCGCCTTCGGGGGGCCCTAAGCTCCCCCTTATTGCGTCTGATGATTCGATTCCATCGTGAAGGCAAGTCATCCTAAAGTGTTTGTAGGTAACTATCAAAGGTCCCACATACATTTGAAGAATATGAAAATTAGCTGTGTTTCTTATCATGTCCTACATATCCTGATGAAGGAGAAGACTGGCACAACTTAAAAAGATGAATTTAAAAATATCGAGTCTGATTTGCCCACGACACGTAACATTTAGGAATATGACAATAAACATCAAAATCTATCTGGTTAAAAGCGGTTTAATATTAGTATTACTATATTTACACATAAAAATATACAGGTGGTCATTTGGAAAATAAACAGGCTAATTTTGGCACTCCAGGTTATCTACAAAAACGCTCGAATACGTCAATTTTATTTTAAAAGTATACATTTTTGTAACTTGCACCTCCTAAACTGCAACCCTCTAGCGGGAGTAAGACTCACCCCCAAAAATAAATAAAAAGGTCAAATAATGCCTTTTAAAGGTCTCTTAACCCTGATTACAGTTTAAAGTCCTTTGCTATTATTTTTGTGGTTGCGACAGCTTTGTCAAAATTCTGATATTTATTTTTATAATGTATAATAATAAATTAGTAAGAGCAAGCTAGTTTAAACTGAGGGGATATGATGAAGGTTAAACGATCTTGGCGAGGGTGCGATACACCCCTAAAACTTAAGGGTTAATCACGCCCTTAAATATATACATCATTTTAAAGATCGTTTAATCTTATAATTTTGCATTGGCTTAAAGAGGCTTGCTCTTACATGTAATTTAATATTATACATAAAAAAAATACAAAATTTTACATATATATATAAACTTAGTATTTGTAATCAGGGTTGGGAGACTGTCAGAATAACTTAACCCTCTTTTTATTTAAGATTTTGGGAGTAAGTCTTACCCCTGTTGAAGGGTTGCAGTTCAGGGGAAGTGAAAATGTCTCTTAAATCAAAAATTGACATGTCCGAGCATTTTTCTTTATATGACCTGCCCAAAATTGGATCTGTTTCTGTTTTTAGATGGTTACTCTGTACATACTTTAAAATGCAATACTAACAGAAACGGGGTTTGGCACACAAGGGAGTTGTGATGTTGTTCTTATTATCTAGCAATATGTTCTATGGGATTAACCTCAGAAGATCTTGGTTAACATGGAAAAATTGATTTTGGACATACAGGGAAATACAGTCAACCAACCTACGCATTCTTTGATTCTTCAACCAACCAAAGAGTTTATAGATAATCATGTTTCTTCATTCATTTTTAATTTCGATGACCTATGTTAGGTCCTTGCTTAATAGATCCTATTGCCATAATTAAAGAATTTACCATGGATATGATAGCCCTAATCCACTTGCTTACACAAATTAATCCTTATCTAAAAGATAGATCTACAAAAACACAAATAACCAAACTAAAAAGAAAAATGTTTGCTAACCTTGGAGACCAAAGATCAGAAATTAAAAGCGAGTTATCACAGGACTATACATCTTAAAGAAAACATACATACATTATTTTAAATAAACTTTTATTCCAAATTAAATGTACTCTAACTTTGTATTAAAGTGTCGCAAATAACCTTAGGGTGGATGCGACTTCTTTGCAAATAAAAAAATACAGCATATCTTAAAAATGCATCACACAAGGTCTGTTTTTTACCAGTTAAATGACTAACGACGATCATGTCCTAGTGATACAAAATTTGACTTTGAGCTATTTTGCCAAGCAAATTTAATCCTTACGTGACAAAATAATTGTTTATTATTATATTTAAGATCTCTAAAAATCCTAAATCAAAGCAACAGCAAATATCTATTATCTTTTAAGTAAAATATGGCTTATAAATATCAAATTAGACTTATCGTTTCATTCCTATAGGCGGAAAACATTAAAACGTATCATTTTATAAATAAAAAACACAAAAACAATGAAATTGATGGGATCAGCCGACTTTATGAAATTGTTTTCCTTTCGCAACGAATACGTGCACGCGTCTCGAAGATGGTTTTAGTTTTAAGCTTTTTGAACTATGAAAAATGCAACAGATAGATTCATCCATCCATTTCGTTGCCGATGGGGAATTGGCTTTTTCCAATAAATAGAATCTTGCACAGAAAGCTTTAGTTCCTGCAACGATACAAGGTATGCCCTCATGGCTTCGAAAGTTGAATGAAAAATGTCGTTCTCATCTCACACTTTGTCGGGTCGCATTGAATACGATGGTACATTTGATATAAACAGTGCATTGTTTATTATTTTTATTCGCTTCAAAGTCGATTGATGAGATAAGGTCACGACATTCGCCATATTGGCTAGCGCGGCTGTGACGTCAAGTCGGGCCATTTTCGGCCATGTTTGATTTTAGGCAGATCAGTGGCGTAGAATTAAGGAGAAAACAAGAAAGAACTGTATGTTGTAAACAAAATTTATTGGATTATTTTAATAGGCATAACCTAAAACAAAAACATAAATGTGGTTTAAATATTGAAAATTAAAAATTATCAAAGCGACGACAGGACGATAAGGTACCTGGCAGAGCAAAACATTTTCCATGGTTCCGTAAGTCAAAACCATTTTAAAAACTTTTTATACAAGGTGTTCGCTAATGAATGGTACCCAGAAAAACCACAGATTCCTTATGCCAAAATATTAAGATTTAACCAAACATACCTAATATCCAAAAGTTTATAATAAGGAAGATACGGCGAGTGTCATAGTAAAAAGAAAAAGTAAATTTATTTCGATAATTGTCCCCCCTTTTTAAATATCTTAATAAAACGGTATCTCGGGGTTTTTAAACATTAGCTTTTCAGATCGAATATTAATTTTTGTGTGTAGACTAGAGGGCGATGGGTACCCTATTTAAAATTCTCTAAAACTACCCAATTTTTTGTATGATGTAAACTAGTAAGCTTCTCTATGCTTTCTGCACAAAAAAAGGTATACTTAGTAAGAATCGATCTTAACAACTGTTTTTAAGGTATTCACGTTTTAGTTGTTCAGTGCACCCGAAAGTATGTACCTTCAATAACATCGTATTAGCTATAATTACAACTGCTCAGATATAAATAGCTGATAGCTAAAAACTCCTGGATACCGAGTTTTATTAAAATGTTTAAAACATATCAGAAATTATTGAAATGCATGAATAAAAAATATTTATATCCCTTTAATATTCCGTATCTTCCTTATCATTAACTTTTGGATATAGGTATGTTTGTTTACATTCTAAATGGGTATTTTCGCATAAGAAGTCTGTGGTTTTTCTATGTACCATTAATTAGCGGACACTCATCAGTATCATATGTATATAAAAACACGAATGACTGAAAACTATTTGACTAAACTCTATCAAAATCTCTAAAATAAAACGAGTCCGAACCAATAATATGTGAAGTCTCTAAACTAACTAAAAACATTAACAACTGGAAATCCTTGCAAAATATACAACCAAAATGAAAATGGCAAATTTCCACAGTTTTTACCAAACAAAGCTTCGACAAGGCACGACTCTGTCATCAGCTGATAATGCTACCAACTTTGAACAGAACTGCCAACCGAAATCGTAATTCTCACACCCTCACGTCCCTGACAAAAGCTATCACCGGTCTTGCTTATGTCTAAAACCCTTCTCATAAAGAAACTCTGATTCGCTTTTTGTTAAAAACGTGTCAAATGTGCTTTATATTTTTGATATTGATTGTTAACGCCTGAGACAACCCGCACAGGGTTCCCCGTAATGGGCTACCCATTTTATTATTTGATTTATTTTTATTTTTTTAGTTCACCAAACAAAATGTTTATTATACCTAGTTACAGCTAACGCTAATTTAATTCTAGCTTTTAAACATCGTCTTCTAAATGACCTTCACCAACTTCAACACATTTTTCAATATTAGATAAAAAGTGGTTCATTAGCATCACCCGTTTTTTTCCTGTGGGAATATTTTAAAAGCGTGTTTGCGAGTCGTCCAGTAGATACAATCAAGAAACTCAAAGTCAAAATTCGTGGAGACGTTGAACAAATAAACGAAGGTTTGCTACGCCGACGCCGAGTAATGAACCATTTTTTATCTTATATTGAAAAATGTGTTAAAGTTGGTAGAGGTCATTTAGAAGACGTAATTTTTAAAAGTTTAAATAAAGTAAGCCACATATTTCTAAGTTATCATGAATCCCACAGAGCTAGCTGTAATCTAGTATAATTAAAATATTGTTTCGTAAACTAAAAAATTGTAATTCAAATATTAAAAAGGGTAGCCTATTATGGGAAACCATGTATATGGGTTTAATTTTGTAAGTTTTTGTATTAGAATACAGTTTTTTTTTAATTATACAGGACGTACTACGGGACATTGGATTTTTTTAAAAATCTGTCAACATAGGTAATGGATTGTGCTCTAAGGTGGCCTCTTAACCAGCAAAATTATTGCACAATATATTTTATTGTGTAATAAGATTGAATAACACTTTGAATCCAAACGCATCAATTATATTTCACAGTAACACGAACTATTTTTTGATTTAATAGTATTGCGTAAAAATGACCCTACACGATACAATGCAAAACTATTGTGCAATAAAAATTAAACTTGCTAAATCTTTATTATTAGCCCTAGACGATTAATTTTATTGCACAATACGTTATATTGTGCAATATTACGTATTGTGCTGTATATTTTTTTTTGGATATGCCATTATTTTCTAAATCTTTTTTCCTGACATTATCCAATAATACTCCAACTGTTTTTCAGTTAATAATTATTTTTCATATTTTTTGTTCAAAAACATCTCCAAATAAGAGGCTTTCATTGAAATTTTTGGGTGTGAAGCATCTTAAGGGCATTGGTTTTGTATAAAAAAACATTTATTTTTAATATAATATATTTTTTAAATATTTTGTTGTTCGCTTTTTACAACAGTTTTCAACATACTTCTCTTAGATTTGATTTGACCAGTTGCAAGGCCACTAAACCATTAATAACTTTTTGCAAAAAGTCTTCGTGGAAAGGTTTGGGTATTTTTGTACTCTAAAGGTATGTTTACATTTGACATTAGTTGCATAATATTTATGTCAAACGTTTAGAAATTTATCAGACACATTTTTTAATGTTTACATTAGTCAGAATTTCTATCTGACATAAATATCATGCAACAAATGTCAGATATAAATGTACCTTATTCGTGACATAATTTAAAAATACGTTAAAGGGTTTTTTTTTCGGGAGCTTTATTAAAATTTTATGTCAAAAACAATCCCCCGAGCCTTTGGTGCACCGCAACCTGACCCTATACTTAATTTAACTAGAATCAACAACTTACAGTAAGTAGTGTATCTGGAAAAACCAGGGCGAGCACCAGGTGCTCGAATAATAATTTTTGACGTAAAATTTTTGATTAAGTGCCCCAAAAACCTCCATTACGATTTTCGGTTCATCTTTTCCGATTCTGTCCGAAAAATCCACGAAAATAACGTTTAGGGTTAGGTTTCGGTACACCAGGTGTTCGAGGATTTGTTTTCCACACGAAATTCGAAATAAGCGCCCCACCAAATGCCCCCACAATGATTTTCGACTTGTGTTTGGCACTTTTGTTAGGAAAATTTACGAAGATGACGTCCGCGTTCGGGCTATGGTTTACCAGGTGTCCCTGGGGTATTCGTTGATCCCATATTTAAACGCAGGGACCCAGAAAACTCCCGGACGTCAAGATTCTTTCCTTCGTCACATGAATATTGTAAAGTCCCATGGTGATTGTCGGCGTTCCTGGGCTCCAGATATTCGGAGGCTCAATTTGAACATCATAATTGTCATCAGCGACCTTAAAAACCCCTGGGTGCCTGACTTGGGCCACTTCTGACTCTTATTTAAAAAGTTTTTAAATTTTTTAAAGGGCGTCTCGAAAAAGATCATTTGGTAAATACCGAGGTAAATACATTTTTGGCTGCAGCAATGCAATTTCCGGTTTGTAAAAGGTAAAAATTGGGTACAAATTTTACAACAAATTTTTAAGAGCGATTGCAAAAACCGCATTCCAATCCGTCCGGTCCTAAAAAATCGATAAATAAAATAAACGACTAATGGTACTTTAATAAGGCCCATTATCAGGGTTTTTGATAATTTATACTGCGTGTGTACTTTGGAAAACTTTTTATTATTAATTTCCCCAAAAATATATTCTTCTATGAAAAGTTTTGCATGGTCTGAAACCTAAAAATCAATTATCAGATATTAATTTTTTGCAGTGGTATACAAGATGTGTCACAAAATATAAATTTTAATGAATAAAAAAGTTTGGGATTAAAAATATCATTTAAATATGCAAATTTGTGTATTTAATAAAAAGTCCTTTTGTGTCATTTTTTATGTAATAACGGTAAAAAGTTAACTTTATACGTTATTGCATATTTATTTTAAAACGTTAAGTGTAAGGAAAGCTTAAGAAATGCCAAAACAGCGAAAAATCACAGAAATGCTCGGTATCGCAAAAAGAATAAAAAAGTTTTTTTTCTGGAATTTGATTCCAAACAACTTTTCTTTGTAGACATTTTTGATATTATGAAAAATAGAGGTACTTTCTTCTTGAGCATACCACTGCAAAAATTAATATTTAGTAATTGCATTTTGGGTTTTAGACCATGCAAAACTTTTTATAAAGAATATTTTATTTTTCATAAAATTAATTAAACCACCATTTACCCATTTTTATGTCTATTTCTGAACATATCTATACAAAACTCCAAAATGTATACACATATTGAGAACGCTTCTGTAGTATCTAGGCCATTATCAAAAACAATCAATGGGTATAATCTAAAAACTGAAAGTACTCTTTTACGGTCTTAATACCTAATGCAGAACCAAAACATTGGTTAGGTAACCAGATGATTTCTTGTGGGTTAGTTAGTAGTCAATAACCCGTCTGTGAGTTGGCGTAACTAGTGTAAATTTGCCCACATAATAAAAGACGTCAGCATACCGATAATTATATGTTAATAAAGGATGTTATAAAACCTATAATAAACATAATGGTAATTATAGGTTGACATGGTGAAATAGAATTAAATAAGTAAACTGTTTTTGTCTTAAACTAATATTATTCTGCAAACTATGATATTAAATTTTGCAGTATTTGCCGTGCCTATTAGGTTTCTTGTAGTTAGTTAAAAATATTTGTTTTTAACTATTTTCTTAATATATTTAAGTCTAAAAGTAATGAGAGAAGTGACAAGATTAATGGAAATAGTTCCTGCTGTTGTAACAATACACGAAATGTAATTTCCGTTTATCGACGTTTAAGAAAAGAGCTCCTGCTTTTACATGTTAGTTACAAGGACCCTCTCCACTGACGCGTTTCGCCTGGCTCACAGAAACTTAATAAAGTGGCTGTACCCAGTCTTTAGTTTATAGTAAAGAACACAGAAATTCTTTTTAATGAACAATTATCGTTGTTGAAACTGAAAAAGAATTATTTGGACATTACGTTTTGCCGAAAAAGATATAGGACTAATGAAAATAATTTTCCACTGTCGTTATAATATAAGAAATGCAATCTCCATTTTTCGAAAGTTAAGAATAGAACTCCTGCTTCTCATGTTATTTACTAGGACTGTCCTAACATACGGAGAAAAAAGAATAACTAAATATTCTGCATTTTATAAAAAAATGAGAGCAAAATTGTTGATTTTAAAAATGCACAATTTTTTTACTACCAATATGAACCGAGATACTGCGTGTTAATTGTTAGTTTTTTGCATCAAATGCATAATTTGGTAGATTTAAAGTTAAATAACGGTGAAATATTGCATTTTAAGGAAAACTTGTAAAAACTCTTTTAAAGAACATAATCGGAACTTTCTGTTAAAAAAGAAGTCTCTAGCATAAAAACTAAATAAGTTATTATAAAAATAAGGTCAGTAACTAATTTTTTTACTCAAATTTTAATCAATTAAAACAATCTCCTAACTACCCCCTAATTAAAATTGGTCTTTATCCTTTTGCGATCCTCTTTAAACATATGTATTGGAATACGTCCAAGAACCAACCAATTTAAAATGCATAATGTTAGAAAATTATAGTTCAAAGTAAAACACAATTTTATATTTTTCACCTTTTTTTTTTAAATGACTTCTTACACACCGAAGATAAGAAAAAAATAATAAAGCACCAAATTATAACTTTTTAATTGGTTAAAGTTTCTCTGGGCGTAGATTTTTTGTACAATAATTATTTGGCGCGATATAGCTGATTAAAACCTCTACAAACTAGCACCACCTTTTCTAGCCCTTTAAACTCATCCCATTTAAAAAGTAAAAGGTTTTGTAGCTCTTTAAAAACCCCATAAAATCGTTTTTTTTTAATTTATCACAAAATTTAAAGGAGATGAGTTAAAAAAAAACCAATTTTTTTTCCTAAAAATTTGAACAGCCGACTCTGGAGCATAATAAACTACATAATTTATCTGAAATTGGGCATTTTAATTTAATCAAACTTTCTGGACATATTAAAAATATATGCGTATTGACAATTCCACCAGGGTGAAGGTAAATTTTAATTAGATGGGGTGGTCAGGCTGTTGTTTCCATTGATTTTTTCGTAGAAAAAATTAGGTATTAATTTTATTTGTATCATAAGTCACTCAATCTTTTATGCTAGAGACCTAATTTTTTTAAGGAAATAAAGTTTTGATTATGTACTTTTAATAATATTTCATGAGATTTTCTCGAAAAATGTAGCATTTTTCTGTAATTTGACTTTAAACCTATTAAATTTTTATTTGACGAAAAGCTCTAACTTTTTTAAACTACAATTTTACTTTTTACAGTGTTTTAATAAAATGCATAAATTTTGCCAGAAACCCATTAAAAACGTTGACTGTTAATCGCGAATAACTTGAAAAATATTAATTTTATAAAAAAATGTACAAAACATTTGTGGCTTAGAATTACTGGGCCATATGAATAAAAAGAAAGCAAATTCTTTTGCTATATTTTTCTATATCATGAGCATTTGCTATACTTTGAAGCAAAAGCATTTACTTTAAATTTTATAAGTATAAGCATTTGCTTTTTTTTAATTATATGACCCACTGTTTTAATCGATTTCTGTGGCTAAAATGTAATAGAAAATGTTCACCGCTGAAATGGCGCCCTTTAGTTCGATATAGATTTTAAACCTTGGACTATTCCCTACCTTCAGTAAAAATTTTAAGTAAATCCATATAGAATCAAAGAGTTGCGGGGTGTTACTTTTTTGCGCTTTATTTTCTGAACTATAGGTTGTCGTCTACGTTTTTGTTACTAAGGTACCGCTTTTAAACTACTTCAAAGCCCAACCTTAACAGCATCCACGCAGGCGCGCAACTAGGATTTTAATTTTATTTTTTATCAAAAAAGGAGACACGGAACCAACACCAAACATATACCTGATATTATTGCCCTATAGACGAAAACTTTGGAAAGGAAATTTTTATTTTGGAATTGCGAAAAAAGTAATTTTTTTGGTTAGCCCCCAAGGAAACTCAGAACTTTTAAAGGCAAAACCTTCAGTTGTATTTTTTCGTAAACTTGATTAAATGTTATTAACAAATATTTTAAAAAATTATCTATATTTCAATAACTATAGTCAATTTGAATTTTTTAAATCTAGAATTTTTTCGTGGGAGACTTTCAGATGCTTCGGTTTACAAGAAAAAGGCAAAAAAAATACAAATAGAGAATTTGCTTTTCAAATTTTCCATTTTCTCTTGGGGGCTAACCAGAACTACCCAAAAAATTTACTAAGTGAAAAGGGTGTGGCTGTGTGCACGTAAGAATGTAAAGGGAGGAATGAAACCTTGGTATTTCGTGCAATTATTTAATAAAATCTAAAATGCATAGCAGAGCGCTTTCGGAAAATCCATCTTCAGTGCTACTTGTCAAGCAGGAGTCACAGTTTTGGAGTGCATAAAACAAGTCATAATTTAAATTAATGTATCACATTACACATAAAACAATCAACTCATTACCATAAGATAAAATTAACAAACATCCCTCAGCGGGGGTTAAAATTTAAAACATTTTTTACAAAAGCACAGCCTTGTTTCTACCATGCGTCATTGCAACAAAATGGTAGAAACAAGGCTGTGCTTTTATAAAAAAAAAAAAAATGTTTTAAATTTTAACCCCGCTGAGGGATGTTTGTTAATTTTATCTTATGGTAATGAGTTGATTGTTTTATGTGTAATGTGATACATTAATTTAAATTATGACTTGTTTTATGCACTCCAAAACTGTGACTCCTGCTTGACAAGTAGCACTGAAGATGGATTTTCCGAAAGCGCTCTGCTATGCATTTTAGATTTTATTAAATAATTGCACGAAATACCAAGGTTTCATTCCTCCCTTTAAAAATTTACTTTTTGTCACAAATCCCAAATTAAAAATTTTCGTTACCAAAGTGTTTCTCCTATGGCCAATAGCATTTGAAATATACCGGTTGAGCTAAATAACATAACACATAGGCAATATGAGAAAAAGAAACAATCTAACTAAATACCGGCATGTAAACATGCGTGACTAATAGTGCTTGATTTGTTATTCTATTACTGGCCGATTTACCAAAAAATTGCTCATGAAGTATATGGTGTGGGTGTGGGTCCCATGTCTCAGTTTTTAGATAAAATTATTAGAAAATCCTAGTCGCGCCCCTGATCCACGGAAAGATTGATAGCTCAAAGTTTGTTAGCAAATAATTATTTACAATTTAGCCCTGTATATTTTTCAGTTGTACCGAACCGGACAACCGCATTCCATTAACTCTAACCAAATTTCAATTATTAATTAAATCGTTTTGATGATTCACTTCCAATGCATACCGACCTTTATATATATGATGATGTTAATTAATATATTATGTTTTGTGGCTTTTTCGACTGGACCGAATTTACGAGCTAAATAATGTAATTCATAATTATGGAAATGAGTTTGTGGTTTTTGCTCTCGTATTTAATATTAGTTTGCGTAAGGCAAAATTAAAAATGCAATTACTGCTGTAGCGGGTTTTGAAATAAAACAATTCTCAACCTTTTTAGGGTTGTTAAAGCTTGATAATGTATGAAATTAAATTAAAATTCATTAAAATTATGTTGTGTTGTTTAATACTTTTTTTTCGGTATGTAACTTTCCTGTAATTTGAATTATTAATAAATATACTGTTTATTAATTAAACAAGGGATTTCTCTTGTTAAATTTTAAACACAGATTATTAAATATGATGATATTTATTATTAATTTCAATCATATTTACGATCTAAGTACCTCATATTGAATTTTTAAAATGGAATTTTAATGTATTGTAACTTCATGATAAGTTAATTTTGTCTTTTAAAAGGCTTTACTATACCGCATCAGAACATAACACATAGGCAATGTGAGAGAACGAGACAGTCTAACTAAATACCGGCATGTAAACATGGTGAATGTTTTTTTATTGCATTATTGACTAATATACCAAAACCTTTTGATCATGCAGTATAAGGTTTTGTTATTTGGAAATAAAATTATATTTTAGCATCAGCTTGCGCTTTTAATAAAAAATTATTGAGTGTATTCCCATTAAAACGAGCCACCTCCTATAATTCCACACAACACGTCAATTTTATTTTTCTGTCAAAATTTACTTGTCCAGGATTGTCCCCATCACCACCCACACAAATATAAAAACCTTTAAAGCAGAAAGGGGGTCAAGAAATACCATATCTTAAAGTGTTTTCAATTCTCTCTTTAAAATAGTTTAGTTTTTTGAGATTAGATCAGTTTAGAGAAAAATGTACTCTAAATTTCTAGTGTCCCCAGCTCCTATAACATTTTATTTTTTAAAATATTAAAATAAAATTTGGTATGTACTATGTAGTTGGTATATCCCCTAAACGTGCATTATTTAATGGATTAAGTTGTTTCTGTTACTTTTGATTTTCGACTTTCGAAAAAGGCCTTAACTTTCTTCTTTTAAATGGGACAGCCGGTATTTTTTTCTTTAATATTGAAAATGTCATTTTAAGTACAATGATACTCTATTTGCTACTTTTTGACATCTAACCTTTAAATATTTTTAATTTTTAATTTAGAGTGCTATGAGTACGATAAGACCGTTTATTTTGGACTAATTTTTTTTCTCAAAAACGAAGCTAGATACAAAGGAAATCAAAAATATAAAAAAATGCATTTTATAATTAAATGCATTCGTAATAAATATTCGTAAAATACTTTATAAAAAGTCAGTGACGTACTTTATTTATCAATAATATTGGCTGTGGTACCTACTGAGACGCCATTGGACCCAATAATCTTAATCTAGGTGGAGCTTTACAAGTGCCTCATTTCAATCAATAGGTATACCAAATTTTAGTCAAATCGGTAAAAGCTTTTTAACATATTTAAAAAACTTAAAACTTAACGGCCCTGTATCTTAGAAATGAAGCAAGTCCGGAAATATGTTTATAGGAATTTTTTTATAAAAAACAAAATCAACCCATTTAGTTTCGTACTATAGTTAGGAAATACTCTGTATATAAATTTAAACCTAACTTTTTATTTTTACCGTACAAAAAAACATAATAATATATCAGTTTGTTAGTTCTGTAGTTTTCGAATCGGTAACCAGATCACTATTGTTTAGGTTACTTTTTATGCCAAATGTACTTGGTTTTGCGCCCTTGTGTGTTTTGCAATTGTTAGTTTTCCGCCCTCTAAGGTTTTGTCTCGCGTTTGGTTTTTACAAACAAAAAGTAAAATTTATGTTTTTTTTTATTTTGCGATACTCCGTTATATTCTCTCCCTAACTTCAATGGTAATGCGGCAATTTCCTGTATTTGTCATTATAAACCTCCCAAATTGCTTCGAAACCCAACAACTTTTGTGTAAACTGAAATTATTAAATTTATACCTAAAATCGTTATAAACAGTTTCACACGGGTCCCGTGTGTCATCAATATTTTACAGGTATTTTAATTTGGCTTCGGGATCTCGTTCAACGGATTTATTTTGGCAATAAAGCCGCAGAAATTCCTATTAAAAGTAAATAAATGGACCCCCGGCTACGCAAATAACTCACTCCTTATTACGAGAGCCCTCGGAAGGGCCCGCCAGGGTCGATTAGAGTAAATCTGCATTAGCAGTTAGCACAAATCATATCGTTTGATAACGGAATGTATGTGGAGCATAAACGGTATATTGTTAGTATGTCAAGGTTATTTAGTCGATTTATGTCAATATTTTCAACTGTTTATACAGTAAGGCCATAAAGTAAGTAAACGTAGAAAATGAGTAAAAAACGCTCGGACACGTGGATTTAGTTTTTAGGTATAGGTTATTGACTTCATTTTTTAAATGGCTCGACCTGCATATTTTGACATTTTTGGATGTTACGGACAATTCTAGACATACTTTATGTACATTGTCTTATGTCTATCTTCCACTGTTTTCGAATAATCAAGCAATACATGCCATAATCTTAAAAAAACAAAAATTCAATTAAAAATAATTTATTTCATTTTATAAACTACAATTAAGGGGCATACTTTAACGTAACAAATGCTGAAACTGTTGCCCGTTCACAGTATCCTTACCGGTCAATGAACTCTTGTTGCACGTTTCGAATAAAAGAAATTGGGATTTGTCGAATTTCATTTTTTTACTATTTTTTAAGGCATCGATATTGGGAGGCCTATTGAGCTAAATTTTGCTTTTTAAATATCCCCATAGAAAATAATTTAGGGGAGTCAAATCCAGAAATCTGGTTTTCCATTCGACAGAGCCGCGACGGACGTCCTATCCATTTGATAGGAAATATTTTATTAAGATATTGTTAGACAGGTACATCGTAGTGAGAAGGTGCGCCTTCTTGTTGATACCACATAGTCGGAGTGGGTAAATCGGGTTCATCACCTGGATACAGTTGAGCCAAAGCAGGAATTAACTCCAGTTGCAAAAAATTTAAATAAATTTTTCCGGTCAAGTTTTCATTGAAAAATCACGGGCCTATAATCCTGTTTTGAAATATTCCAGCACAAACATTAATTTTTTCCGGATACTGCGTGTGAGTCACTTAAGCCCAATGAGTATTCTCGTTTGACCAATACCTACAGTTTGGTCGATTGACACTACCATTAAGTAAAAACGTAGCTTCATCGGAAAATAAAATATTTGTACAAAAAATGGATCCTCGTTGCACACCTCTTGCATATTTTCGCAAAACTGGAGTCGGCGGTCATAGTCGTCTTCGTTTAATTCATGTATTAATCTTTTTTGTATGGACGATACTTTGCATGTTTAAGAATATATTTTACCGACGATTTACTGATGTCTAAATTTAGTGCCACTTGACTTGTAGGTAATTGTGGATTTTCGTTATAATTAATCAAAACTTTTTTCTAATTTCACATTGTCATCTAGTTTTGGCCTACCTGTTCTAGGAAGGTCTTTTACACAACCATGTTCACAGATTTTTTAACAATTTTGCTGACTGTAGATTCTGTAATAGCTTGCTCCTTATATAGATTAGCGTTATTAAAAGTTTCACAGACTTCACCCAAATGTCTTTCGCGATTTCCCCAGCCAAAAATCATAAGAATTTTTATTCTTTTTCATTCTGAAAGCATATCTAATAAGATTACTTTTCATACAGTATATCACAAATTGACACAGTGATCACAACAGTCAAAACGACAACTAAAATACCAAAAGTAAAGTAAAAAAATCGACGTGTCGGGTCGGAACGATTTCATTTTGCAAGCAATAAATGTGCCAAAAATGTTACTTTTCACACCTTAATTACTCGCAAACAGTTGAAGATAGGCATATATACACTGTACATGAAATGTGTCTAGAATTGTCGGATACATCCAAAAATGTCAAAATATGGAGGGGGTGCCATTTAAAAAATGAAGTCGATACCGGCCCTGCTGTTTTTAAACACCCTGTATATTTTTTCTGTTCTAACACAGATATGGGACGTCCAGACTTGCAACAATTCGCCAAAAATTCCTTCAAACTAATCAATCTGTGTGCTCGCTCCTTTGACACCAAATCCTATCCCTAGAGTTTCTAGACTGTGGAACCTGCTGCCAGCGGAGGTCTTTCCATCCCCCCCAAATCTTCAAGTTTTTAAGTCCCGTGTTAACAAACTTCCTCTTACCCTGCTTAAGGCACCCACGGTACGTTGGTATTTGGTCTTTCAGCCTTCGTGGATTGTAAAAGATAAAAAAAAACCGACAAGCTCTGAATCACCGGCGAATCATTCGCCAAGTCCTTAGAACGACGTGAATTCCGTCCACATTCGCGCTTTGTGGCACGGTATACGGCGTGGAGCGGCACGGCGAATTGTTAGACGCAGCTTAACATATAATCCGAACCATATAAGTAAGAATAGTAGTTTGCATTTATTGTCTACGTCCCATGTGGGATTTTTTTCAATGCGTGGAAAGAAAATGTTTTAAAGCAAGGCCAACGCGTCTACGTATGAAGAAGGTTAACATGCATGCATTCTTTGTCTAATCTCTTCTGCTAGTGTTTAGCACACTTAAAAATACTTTAAATTAATTTAGATGTATTGAGCTGACCACACGTATAAATGTATGACGTAATTGTGTATAAAATAACGTTTTAAAAAACTTTTTTTTAAATTTTATGTAGCGAATACATTTTTGTTTTAACTGTTTAAATATTTCAACCGCTTACTTAATTTTAAATGATAAAGTTAATAAACGTAAAAGTACATTCAGTTTATTTAAAATTAAGTTAGGAGGTTAAAACTAATAAAACGTAAAAGTTTAGTAATTTAATTAATTTTAACCTCCTTAGTTAATTTTAAATAAACTTAGGTTACTTTTACGACCTTCTCCAATGTAGGTGTAGCTTAAGAAACTGGTTATTAGCATCATGACTGTTAATAACAAATAAAAATAAGGTTATAAAGGGTCATCCAATAGAAGTGTCCTACTATTAAATGAAAATAAAACCACTAAAATAAATCTTAATATTGTATTTTTTTATTCAATAGTACAGTATATACCATTAAATATGAAACAGTATGTCTGGCAAATGGCCACCACGGTTTCGTTGAGTAGCGTGAATTCGAGATATTTAGTTTTTTCGATTAAGTCTCGCATAAAGCCGGTTGAATTTAATTTATAGTCATTCAAATTTTGTTCTGTAAAACCTCAGTTGTTAGTGGTTTATTGGCCTATACCCTGACTCTTAAGTACCCCCATAAAAATTCAAGGCGCGTTAAATAACAAAATCTTGGTGGCTAACCGACTTAAATACCATGCGTGTTTGCTGGATAAAACACCCATTTTAATAAAAAAATGTTTTAACAATTTGTACTCGCTCTGGAATCATGTATGTATGTAAGTAATATTTTTTTAACATTTTTTTAACATCATTTTAAACATTTTATGCTTTAAGAATTATGTAAAACATGAATTCTTAATTTTTAATTCACTCTAATAAAATCAATAAAATTAAGATATTTAGCAAATTTCAGAGCCCAGGAGGAAACTACATTTAGAGGCACATTTTGAAGACTGTCCGAAAACGATTTAAAAAATAAAATGTTTTTCCTTCCACCTTAGTGTTCATCCAGTCTGAAATCCGAAATATGTCAAAATTCACAGGCTCGGCTATAGCGCCGACGCCGCTTCCATATGTGACGGTATGAATATACGAGGTAGACTCATTAAAAGGAACCACCCTTAATATGTGTTAAAAGGGTTATTTAGGTCCATTTTATTGCCGGCGTAAACACTGAAACTGTATGTAGCTGTCTGCTGGTAGCCCAATAAAGCTATAATTATTGTATGACAGGGCAAGGGGAATCGAGTTCCTGTCATGTAAGTAAAATGGAACAGTGGCTGCCTCCAGTGTTCACCGTTGTGGAGCAGACTTTTATTTTTGTATTTTGTTTCTGCAGTTTATGTTTAAGTCATATTTGGTTGGGCATGCATAATATTTTAAAATTAAGCCTTACGAGCAATTTGCATAATTCCGTATTTCCAACGAAACCTCATTAGAACTAATTAATATAAAATACATAGACAACACCAAAATTAATATATCTGTAAAATAATGCTTACTATTGGCATATTTAGTAACTGAAATAATGCATAAGTATTTACGGAATTGGGATACAAATATAGGCACTGTAAATTCCAATTCAAAACGGATTTTATCGGAACTATTTGAAATGGAATTATTAGGTTGAAAATTAATCTGCTGGATTCGGTAATAATTATTAATAAGAATGTTATTGGTCCTGGGACGCTTTGAGAACGATCGGAGTCTGTGTAGCAAAAAATGTGATTGGTATTTAGGTTTCAAACTATTAAATGAATTTTTAGTAAGTTTATAAAGGTTCTTGGCTCTTATTAGGAAGCAACTTTTACCCATTTGTTTGCCGAATAAAATATGTTTTATATTAAATAATATATAGTTAGTAGGAGTAGGGCGACAATTAAAGTCTCCAAAGGCGTCGACACAACTAGTTAGTCTCCTATTGTAGGAAATATATATATATTTTTTAGTTTTTAAGGTTATTTTTACTTTTAAATGGTTTATAAATAATGACTTCGCGATTAAAGAATAGCAGATTTGTTGGCAAAAGAGCAAGTAATAAAATTAATAAAGCTGTAAAGAGTTTACATTATATTGTTGTATAGGGTGTTATGGAAACCTTAAGAATTCTCGTAATAAAACTAAATTGAATAAAAATTGTTAAAAATGGGGACCACCATTAATTGCTGAGATAATGAACCTCAAAATTTTATGGTCAAAATGCAAACCCGCCAGTGATCTTTTTGTGTCATCCCTTTAAAAACAGCTGTAAGCGGCTTTGACATGTTATAAGGTCAACGAACTTGTCAAAAAGTTGCTGAATTTATATTGTTCCTTACGATTTTATTTACGGACTTATTGTTCCAATAAAAATATTAAATAAGGCTTGATGCTTCCCAACATCAATGTTTTATTTGCTCGATACTGTTTCTTGCTGGTAGAAAATGTTTTCATTGTTAAACATTTGCTGAGCCGATTAATATCGCAATTGCTTAACAACTTAACACTATTAATGGATTCACTAAAAACAAACACTTTTATGATAGAATTAGCCACTGTTTTTACTGTACTTTTTAACTAAACCTGCCTTTTTACTTGTTTTTAAAAGAGACAAACTTAATTAAACAAAACTTGGTAGAAGTGTAGAACATACCCAGCGATATCTATACTAAAATTATTACCAAAGTCAATATTATTGACCGGGTAAAAATGCTCGTACAGCTACTATCCTTTTTTAACTCATTTTTACATATGAGAAATAGCCAGAGACAAGAAATCGCGAAATTACTGTGAGATTCGGTACTACTGCCGCCATCTAGTTTTGGATGTCGATATTACCAGATCGGCAGCTCAGCGGACATTCTATTTAATAGCGAAGACGTCGAGCGGTACGTAACGGTATGGGTCAGCTGGGGTAAAGATGAGGGACATTGCTAGTGTTGGGAAATACGGTGATTTTTCGGTAAGCGATGAAACGGCGACAGTGATTTCTAAATAACCGTGATTTTAAACAGTGGTTTCAATCACTGCAGTGACTTGAATATACATAGATAAATATTTAACTAAAAATGGAAATATAAAAACAGCTCGGTGTCTGGCAACGAATATGAATATATTATTTATGCAGCTCTTATCAGTTTTCATTGACATGCAGCATAACATTTATTAATTTTATAAAAATAAATATTATGCTGCAAATTAAATTAACAGCAATATTACGAAATCTAAATTTTTTGGGCTTGTAACTCAAATATTTAGTTTTATATAAGGTGTGACAACAACAAGCTTAATGTGATATATTGCATAATTATTATGTCAAAATAATATCAAGTTTTAGGGTTTATTCATTACCTACTTTCAAAAATAAAAAAACACATTTTTTATTAATCGAACACCATTTTTAATCATTTTTAACCTTAAATTCAATTACAGAAAAGATAAATATAAAATAAAAAACTTTTTTAAAGCAAAACGAAAACGCATAATAAAAATACAAATTTTAAATTGTTTAAATAAATAAAATTAAAACAATATAAAGCTTACTTTTTCCCAATGAAAATTAAAAATTAGCATTAGAAAGGATTAGTTTTTCAGCTTTGTTTGCATTTAATTTATTTCTACGATCGATTAATATTAGACCGGCTTTGGAAAACAGTCTTTCACGTGGCTTGACGGTGCCCGCCACCCTCCACGTCTAAACAATATAAATATCATATCAGCTTAAATCACTGTTTTCCATATTTCGATCGGCGCCATCAGCGATCATCTAATGCGTGTCGTGTCGATGCCGATTGCAGTATTCGCTTCGATCACTGATCACCGTATTTGCAAAAAGTAAATCACCGGTAGCGCCAGTGATTTTCCATTCACCGGTGAAATATCGCGGCTATAGATATATGGCCCAACACTAGACATTGCGCATCAGTCAAAGCAGAGACGTGGGGCGTGGCGCATCGAGAGTGCCGGGCTAGACGTGCCCGCAGACCAAGATCGTTTAATAGGTAAGGTTGCCTCATTACGTCACATATGTACCGCACTGCTGGTTCCTTATTGGCGCCAACATAGCAAACAAGGATGTCTAGACGGATAATGCTATGAGGGCGAAAGAGCGCGATATACAATATTTAAAAATCAGCTAGAATAATCAATAATTTATTAATAGGAAATAAAGAAGTTACGGTAACAACTGGAATTAACAGTATTTAAAAGTATTTCTTTAATATTGACAAAAAACACAAAGTACACTGTTAAAAACTTCATTAAATAATGAGCAAAATACATATGTGACGTATGATCCGCCATGTTGAAACGCTTACGAGGCAACCTTACCTATTAAACGATCTTGCCCGCAGACGACATAAAATGCGGCCATGTTCGTGTGACGGGAGGCTAAAAGGGTTTTTATTAGAGAGACCTGACAATATGGTAGAGGACGCGCCTTGACTAGAGACTACATGTTCTTTTTCTTTAGATGAGTTGTGCGGATTTGGTTATTTTTGAACATTAAACAAAATTATTCATAAAGAAAACACTGGAAAAAAAGGAAATTTTTTAGGATGCTGCTGTGATTTTAAACAACACGGACGTATTTAGTAAGCTTGCTGCCGACATTACCAAATATTTGGCAGGCGTTGCTGAACCGTGAAAAATCGGTGAAGCTTCGGTGAACAACGAATAGTATATAAGTCGTAGTTTCATAAGAGCGGTTTTAGTTATCACTTAAAGACGGTTGGGAATAGACACCATCCGAAACGTCGTGTACCAGTTGAAAATAAAGACAATGGAGGTCCAAGAAAGTATTATTAAGCTGAAATTATAGATTGACGTTACCGATCGCCGTTTGACGTTTCGATTTCTGATATTAATGATATTATATGAAAACGGTAAACAGAAACTATAAATTGACACATGCAAAGTTGTTATTTCATCTTCTGATGAAACGTCAAATGGCAAACGAAAACAGAAACGTCAATCTATAAATCCAGCTTAATTGAAAACATTCAATGGGCGCATTCAGGAGTACTCAGCTGCTTAGCCGCTAAGTATGCGGAGTGTCAAAACTTTCAAATTTAACCAATAGGATGGCTTTATTTTGACAGTTTTGACACTCTGCTTACCCAGCGGTTTAAGCGGCTGAGTACTCCTGAATGTGTCCATTGTCTACCACCTTTAAAGAAATGTAAAATGTTACATACTGAGTCTGTAACAATTGCAGATTTAATATGAGGGGCCTAGTGTCATAGTGTGCAATTTTCAAAATTAGATTTTCATGTTATACCTAATGACAAGTGTACAATGAATCTATGTATATATTGAATGTAATTTATGCTTTCTTAAGTTTGAACACTCTGTATTGGATGTAGTCATGGCATAAAAATTGATTTATTAGTTATTTTACTGTTGTATTAAAAAGTATAAATGAAGCTTTTATACTTAAAAACAATGCCCCACATATGTTACAGATAAAAATTAATAAACTTCTACAGACTTTTTTGTAAATTTTCTAAACCTTTTTTTCCGTGTAGTAATCTTTTAAATGTGTTGTTCTACGTCAGCGGCTGTAGATACAGGGTGCCTACTTTCTTAAATGAATAAGCAAAATAATGTAAGTAATATAGTTTTATAATAATTTTATTAAATAGTTAATCTGAACTGTTAGGACCCCTTTATATTTTATTTCAAGGTATTACATTAAAATCGCGACATAAAACCTGTTTTAATTATAAATATTATAGAATTAAACACACTAATCTTAGGCTGAAAGTCGGTGAGGAAGCGGTGCAAAACACATGGTGCGGTCGCGATTGCCATACTAATACCATAAAGAAGTATTCGCGTTCAGCGGCCGACTCGACCGCTGACTCAACGAGAACCGCTTCGTCTATTTACGCCTTACATGTAGGGATGTTAAATTGAAAAAAACATCGATATATCAATATCAATAAATATCGTTTTGGCTAATATCGAATAGCAATATATCGATTTTGAAAGAAAAAAATATCGATAAGATATCTTATATTTTATATATATTTTTATTATTATTTTTTCCTAACAGCTAGAGGGGAAATAAATACGGCATAATAGTAAAATTACCTTTATACTTATTTTTTTAATTTTATTGTACAATATTTTTGACAGTTTTTAAATTTAAGTTAAAAATCGCTTTTTAATTTTGCCTAATGTTACCAGAAATATCAAAAATACTTTATAAAGATATATCGAGAAGTTGAATATCGATGAAAATAATCGATATATCGTTGCCATCCCTACTTATATGTACAATTTCCAAAACAAAATTTTGTCAAAAGCATACTTCTCGAATATTTGTTATTTGAACAAATAAATATCAATTTATCTTGCTTTTATTTTCCTAAACTGTTCATATAAATATAAATCATGGTGATGACAACACACATATTTTTTTTATGTAAAATATCGTAAAAATTTACTAACGCCCAAAAGTTCTTATCTGAAAAAGGTATAGTAAGTAGTTTATTGGGCTCCATTGAACCGGCTGAATGCGACTTCGTTTTTCAAAGAACTCTCAGGACCCCGCTGGTAATTTAATCCTTGCAAGGATTCAATGTGCAGGATATATCTTACGAGTGATTGATTTCGTACATGGCAGACGTATATTTCTCGCGGTGTGGGGAGTCATATTGTCGAAAAATAAATCGTTTTCGTTCGAGATGATATGGAATATATTCATATTTTGATGGGATGATGTGACATAAAAAATTGAAATAGTTGTAAGTGTAAATATATTGTGTAATACATTATTTATTCTTATCACTTTTTTGTATTCTTTCCTTTGTATGTAGAAGTTCTAATGGCTTTTATTGTATGGTTATGGCAGGTTATTTTGTGTTAATATTATTTTAAAAATATATATTAGGCTACTTAATTATTGATATTTAAAAAAATATATTTAATACCAGTTAATGCATTTTGGTGAACATTTAAATAAGAAACAAATTGCACCCAATTTTTCTCTGTCTGTTTCTTTTTGACGTGACAACGTCTTAAAATATCGATGGACCCCGCTGCACGCACCAAACACAAGACCTATGTGCCGTTACCTCGGGCGTTCTATTTAAGGCTTGAAGTGCAAGCGAGAGCGTGGAACGAGCGACAACGAGGCACCATCTCCGCGTCGTTCGACATCTGTTTCTCTCCTACTTGAGTGAGCGTGCAGTGAAAAGTGAATGAGGTGTCAATTGTTTATAGCAACGATAATTGCGGCGATAAAGGTAATGATTCTTTGGACGTTGTCACGTTCAACTATCGTCAGTAAACCGACTTTGCAGACAACTGTTTTTTTAAGCTTAACTTTTGGTTATTTAAAATAAGTTAAAATTCGTATTTCTATTAGCGAATGCGCTATGTGATACTTTCTCGCACGCAAAAAGACGCAAAGCAAAATATGAATTAAGCTTTAAGCACGCAAGTAAAAAATGGATTTTTAATGTGTTAAAACACCTTGTGCAAGTGTTAGAAAATGGTTATTTTTCTAACAAGGGCGCAAAGTTAAACTTTCCCACACGCAAAAGCAGTTACACGGAGAGGTTAGAAATAATATTTTTTCATGAGTATCTTGGAACAGAGTTTCTTTATGAGAAGGGGTTTAGACATAAGCAAGACCGGTGATAGCTTTTGTTAGGGATGTAAGGGTGTGAGAGTTACGATTTCTGTTGGCAGTTCTGTTCAAAGTTGGTAGCATTATGAGCTGATGACAGAGTCGTCCCTTGTCGAAGCTTTGTTTGGTAAAAACTGTGGAAATTTGCCATTTTCATTTTGGTTGTATATTTTGCAAGGATTTCCAGTTGTTAATGTTTTTGGTTAGTTTAGAGACTTCACATATACAGACTTCACAGGTACAGAGAAAAACCACAGATTTCTTATGCGAAAATACCCATTTAGGATTTAAACAAACATACCTATATCCAAAAGTTAATGATAAGGAAGATATGGGGTGTTAAAGAGATATAAATATTTTTTATTCATGCATTTCGATAATTGTTGTTATGTTTTAAACATTTTAATAAAACTCGGTATCCAGGAGTTTTTAGATATCAGCTGTTTATATCTGCGCAGTTGTAATTATAGCTAATACGATGTTATTGAAGGTACATACATACTTTCGGGTGCACTGAACAACTAAAACGTGAATACCTTAAAAACGGTTGTCAAGACCGATTCTTACTAGTTTACATACCTACAGAGTAGTAACAAAAAATTGGGTAGTTTTAGAGAATTTTAAGTAGTGTACCCATCGCCCTCTAGTCTACACACAAAAATTTATTTTTTAATCTGAAAAGCTAATGTTTAAAAACCCCTAGATACCGTTTTATTAAGATATTTAAAAGGGGAAACAATTATCGAAATAAATTTACTTTTTCTTTTATTGTGACACCCCCGTATCTTCTTTATTATAAACTTTTGGATATTAGTTATGTTTGGTTAAATCTTAATATTTTGGCATAAGGAATCTGTGGTTTTTCTGTGTACCATTCATTAGCGTACACCCTGTATACAAATAATTAAAATGGTTTTTGACATACGGAACCATGGAAAATGTTTTGCTCTGCCAGGTACCTCATCGTCCTGTCGTCGCTTTGATAATTTTTGTTTTTGTTTTAAGTTATGTCTATAAAAATAATCCAATAAATTGTGTTTACAACATACAGTTCTTTTGGTTTTCTCCTTAATTCTACGCCACTGATCTGCCTAAAATCAAACATGGCCGAAAATGACCCGACTTGACGTCACAGCCGCGCTAGCCAATATTGCGAATGTCGTGACCTTATCTCATCAATCGACTTTGTCTTGGAAAAGTAGTATTTCTCAATTTTAAATAGTATTTGTCACATTTGACGGTTATTTTTTGGTGCTGTAACAACCAATTACATTTTATAACGTTAGATTGCCTGCGAAAAGTTCAATTTTGCGCACGCAAAGAAGTAGGAAAAATATTTTTCTTTTCTATAAGTGTCTTAAAAAGTGAAAACAGATGTTTATTTTTATTCTACTATTTCTTAACGTCAAAAAGTAATTGTCAGTTTTGACGTTTATTGTTCTTCTTAACCCAATTACATTTCCTACCGTTACATTATGTGCCCAACCGTATTTTTTAATGTAAAAAAATTATTTTGAACTTGGAGAATTTTTATTTCACACAAAGGTTAAGGTATATAAAATTTAATAAATGATCTTCACTTTGATATCTATAATAATGTTACCCCCTTTTTTATCTAAACTTTACTACTAGTAAGTAACCATGCTATTGACTTTTTTCACACTCTAAATTGGTGTTTTGTTTTAATGCCTACTACAATAAAACCTAAATATCAATTTATGCAATGTAACAGTAAACGCAGCATTAACTAAACCAAACGGTCAAGTTATCGTTGGTTTTGTTCTTATTTCTTTTAGTTCATGTGTCACTACACTGAAAAAAATGATATCTTAAAACAAAAGCCTTAGATTTAATTTAAGAGAATTGTGACTTTCATATGTGTTAAAGAAATAGGATCTCAAACAGAAAAAAATATGTTTTCAGCCTTGCGTACTAAATTCAAATAAAGGCGCTTTTGTAATAAAAATAACCTTATTTTATTTAGTGACTCCAATGGGTCTACATTAAAGAACGATGTATTCCGTTAAAAACATCGAGCGCTTTCCCACTGAGAGATTCTTTCTTTAAGACAAGATAGTAAATACCACAGACTGATATAAAATTTAATTCAATTAAGATAATTATATTAAAAAACAACTAGTTCTCTTTTTGATAGTTAAGAGAGAAATTCCTGCTTATCATGTCATTCACCGAGACCTCTCTTCTCCATCGATGATGCGTTTTGCCGAACCTCATAAGACTTATCAAACTGGCTGTCCCGGGTCCAAGTTGAATAATACGAATAACAAGTGTATCTTATAAAAAAGACTTTCGTTGTTCGACGGTAGGATATAATCGTACCGTTGATACCATGATACCGTACTAAAAAGCATAATTCAGTGAATACTTATATTAAAGAAATAGGTTCTTTGACATAAAGGTTAAAGATTTTGGTATAGGTTTTTAAAATAAGAACCTATTATTTTAAAGAAAATTCATTAATATTTTGATAGAAACATTTAATATTTCTTTTGTTTAAAACCTTAAAACTTATATTTAAGATATTAAAGAGCTTAAATCATAAATCTTTAGGTTCTTATTTCTTGATTCTGATATTTTTAAAATAATACTAAGGATATTTTAATTTAAAGAATTTCTTTTACATTAAAGACATAAATTAAAGTATTTTTTCTCCCAGTTTAAGAACCACTATTATTTTAAAGTAAGAAATAAATCTTTGTTTAAAAGCACAACTATTCAAAAAGAATGCATATTTTTAAAAACTTGTATTTGCTTAAAACAAGACATTGTTTTTCTGTGTGTAGTTTTAAAATTTAACAGGTTTTGAATAAATTTAATAAAAATTATTGAAAATTAATACCAATTAATTTGAATAGGTAAAAATTGAAAAGAAATTTATACTGTTTTAGTATTATTTCTACGAAATGTAGAGAATAATTTTCTCCTAGAAAATAAGGAGGCTATAATTTTTTTGCAATATAATGGCTGTGCTGCCCGAATTAAAATAATAAGTTTAAATAAATAAAACAGGTGGTAATTTTGAACATTTCTATAGGGTCGTAAAAATATACAGGTTTGGCGAGTTGAATCTAACGGATTGCGTTTTAATGTATTAGACACTAATAGATAGAGAGTAGACAGAGAACGACTGCATAGGTAACCGCCCACCGATAGCGACGGCGATTCCCCGTACTGCTCGGGTCCGCTCGATGTGAATGTAAATTTCGGCTGCCTCGCAGTGCAATTTAGCAAGCGCCTGGAGATGGGTAGGTCAGCCTCAAATAAAGTATTGGAATTTCACGCGCTCAAAACGGCCGACAACTTCTGCACTCTCCGCACGACAATACCATTTAATGATATTAATCTTTTGTTCAACAGTGAAGACCATTTTTACTTTATTACTGTATCCGCCTTCGTACTAAAGGTTAAAATAAATTGTAAACATGATCGGCTAACACGTACTTGGTATGCGAAGAATTGCAACCGAACTTTGACCGGACTGATAAGCGCAACGACGACGCGATAGCCGCACAGGGTGGAGCCAATTTGTTCTCGCTCTACTCCGTCTTTTTCTTACACATTGTCCAAAATCATATTCGAAACTTTTCAATCGCCGAACGTGTATAGTATGTACTACATGCATAAAGTGTCTACACTTAAATTACTCATGGGATTGCCATACTCGCCTGACGGCCCGTGCTGTCAAACTTTCCATTTGTAAAAAAGTATCACTTTATGCACTTGTTACATAAATTACCATTTTTGTTTGAGTTTTTTTAATATAAAGTGAACAGAGTAAAGAATTTTTTTATTAAAAACTGAATTTTTGATATTTTAAATAAAGTTTATTAATAATAACATAAATAATTTGATATTAATAATATGTAGTATTTAAGAAACAGGGTAATCTACATATTTAAAAAGGAGTATTGCTTTTTTCTTCCAAAAAATAATAAAAATAATTATGTGGAAGTAGAAGTGTCTTGTTTTTAGGATGTTTGTTATAAGTATCGTATTTTTTTAATATATTTTAATTTTTAATTTTTACAGTGTTTATTAGTTTTACCATATTTCTAATTATTGTTTAATTGGGTAAGAAACACGTACTGTATAAGGTTTAAAAAATAAAGTATTTTTAATTTTCCATTTAAAAAAATTAACTTTTCTTCGGGCTAACCTGTATATAAAAAAATTAACACATTTCTTTATATTTTATAAATGAAAAAAATTAAAATAATAATTTTTTATATTATTTTTATTTATTTTATTAAAAATTTTTAATTATTATTAAAAAACTCTAGAAAAAGAAAAAACGTATTTTTTTTGTTAATGTACAAACATTGCTAAAGGCACAAAGGAATATTTTTTCACAAAACAAAATAACACCTGTGTTAACGCTTCCTGTATTATTAATTTTTTGACTTTGTCATCCTCATTGCCTTCATGTCTCTTGTTTAATATTTTAATAGGACGATGTTCCACCCTCTCGCGCAGCAGCTCTATGGGTATCTGTTAAAATTCAAATTTAAGTCACTATTATAAATTATTCCCTTTTTATACGTTTCTTTTCGCTGCAAAATTACCTTTCCTTAGACGAAACGGAGCACATTGAATTAATTTAGAAGGTGGATCAAAGAAGCAAACACCTGTGAATAATGCTTTGAGATGTCTCTAAAGGAAATATGTATAAAGGTGAAAAGCGACAAATAAAATTAGACGGCGTCTGGTAAGCACATTGTTTATAATAAAATGTAAGAAATTTAAGTGTAAAAGCTTTTGAATAAATGTGCTTTGCACTTATCTTGGTTTACTTAAATAAGCCGACAATATGTTTAACACAGGCACAAAGTATTTATTAAAGTATCGTTATAAAGAAACATCGACTAATAGATCTTGTATTATTTTCTTGTTCAATGGAAACTTTTTAAGTTTTCTACGTATTTTTATAAAAGGTCCTGCTTGGTAAAAAAATATTTTTATTTTCAATACAATTTGTACGATGGATGTACAGTGCTCAAAAAGGTTCTGGTTTTCAATTATAGCAATCGATTTTTGTAAAAATCTTTTTATTTTTGAGTGTCTATCTGACTGAATACTTTTTATGCAAAAAATAAGAAAACAAATTACTTGCCAACTTTGTTTATGACAGCTAAAGAGCGAAAATATTTTGTCTTTATTTTATCTTAAAATTTGGAGTATTCACAACTGTACGGGATTTCTAGTCAATTGCATTCAAAATAAAAGTTTTTAAGATAATTAAAAAAGGTCAACGTTGAATCGAATGTAATAAACCTTTATTTATTAACAACTATACAATATAAGTTTTTAATTTTAGTAAGAATTGTTATTTTTATTGAAAATTTTATTCAACAAGGTAAATGTGGACACTTAGTCGAATTGGTCAAAAAGTGTCCGCACGCGCTCCTGCCTTCTGCTATTGTTTTTTTATTTTCCTGTTTAATAAACTTTTTACCTGTAATAATTTGCTCTTAAGTACAGGGGCTCTATTCCACTATTCATAAGCGCCTTTTTGTTTGCGTTTTATTAGTTTTTTCTTTATTTCCTCTAGGCACTTATGAAAACAAAAAGGTCTTCGTTCGTGCCTAGCCAACTTCACAAATTGGCGCACAACACCGCATTAAAATTTAAAATATGACAGATTTGTCAAAGTCAAGCATACTTTTCATCCTATGCAAACTCATAAATAGTAAAGTTTGATACCCAATTTTGATTTTATTACTAAAGTTAAAACTCATTTAAAAGAATCCAAAGATCTTTGCGGTGTAAACTAGGCTATCAGTCAGTAGGTAGCTAACCCACAATACACCAAAGATATAGGTTAGAAAATTTTATTACCGTTTTATGAAAAATATTAAATTTGTTGAAAATGATGTTTTCCACTGTAAACAACGTATTGAAAATGCTTTGGTTTATTACCTAGTGATAGTTTTCTTTGTCTAAATATGAGGCATCAAGTAAGGTAGAAAAAAAGGTGAGTTTAAATGTCTTATATTTATATTTGTTTCCCTTTAAAAATTTTGATATTTTTAGCTTCTAAAAGAGATTGCAAGAAACATATAGTCCTTTAATGACAAGGCAACTAACCCAGGAACCCCATGAAATGCATCAAAACTTAAGACCATGTTTAGATAACAGACAAAGAAGGTCCTACAAAAATACCCCATAAAATTTTGCCTAAACACTGATTAATAACTTGTCTATTGTTAATTTTAAAATGAGTGCACTTGAATATGGAAAGGTATTATTTCATTGCTCTTTTAAATGGAAGAACAAAAGCAACTGTGAGTAAAATTTGCATTAAAAGTATACCTACTAATATTTTCATAAAATTATTTCAATTATCCATGAGATACCGTCCCAGTTTCTTTAAAAAGATATTCAATTTTACTTTTTGTATTCGTGTCTCTTCTTCCTTTTACCAGTTCACAGCTTGAAAACCCTTACGTAACTAAACCTAACCTAAACCAATGATCTTTTCATAGGAGCAATATTCTCTTTTACTTAATGGCTTTTAATCTTTCTTTTATAATTTATATACTCTACAATGTCCTAAGTTAACCCTGCTAATGCTAAAAGTTAAAATAATGCTCATTAAACTCGTATTAATGTTTAGAGAAAAACCTGCGTTTGCTTATTTAAACCTGAAATTTGTATTTTTTTATTTTTAGGTTACTGCCAGATTGTAAAATTATTTGTACTATACGGAAAACACTAGAAAGTGTCTGGATTTAATTGGTTTTTCAAGCTGGTGTATTATTTAGGAAATATATTTTATATAAACTGGGAGTATTTTCAAGAGCTTATCTGCAAAAATATTCCAGGACAAAAACTTAGTGTTTATAAAAACAACGTTTATATACTCTAATGTACTTTTTTATTGTAAACCTAAGAATTAAAATAAAGGTAAAAAAATAATATTGATTGTTTTTATTATTTTTTACAAATTACAAAAGCTTGGTATTTTATGTGTGAGTCATGTTGGGCATTATTATTTTGATTATTATGATCATTTGATATGATTCTTGAACTATTATGCAATTTTGTCTTCTGGAATGGTCCTAAGGGATATTCATAGTCTTCTAGAGTCCTACAAATAAAATTATTATTATTAAATGAGAAAAGAAAACAACTAGAAATAAAAGGTTTTGATAATTTAGGTACTCTTTGTTTAAAATCATGCAAGTAACAAATGTGTTTTGCTATCTTTGGGTACCTATTTATTTCAACTAATAATAATTACCGATATGTACTGACAATTTATAGTAATTCTCTTGAAAGGGAGCAACTATGATTTTGCCCAATATCAAAAACATTCCTATTCTCACTATATTCCCCGTCTTTTTGCACAAAATTCTTAATATAACAGTAAATTAGAACATACTATTTAATTAAGCAGCAAAAAAATAACCAGCCCCTTTTTTATTAGTTCTGTGCCCCTGTATATCAAATTTGGTCAAAATGGGGGTTGCTCCAACTTTCGAGACGATTACCCAATTTGCATAAATAAGACAAATATTTTTTAAAATATTACCTTTTTGAACTAAAAAGAAATTTACCATTTTGCTTACAAATGATTATTCTGGCTGCGGAGGACAATGTTAATTATTTATTTGCTTCTTGTATTTCAATTAAAGTGTATACTTTGTTTTTAATAGCTTAGTTAACTGATTTTTTCAACTTTAATTTCACATTAAAGGAATTTTAGGTTATGTTATGACTTTGAATTTTGTCAGATGTCAGATGGTAATACATATTTCTGTTTTATGACCGCCTGTTTTAAAAAACAAGTGAAGGTTATTCGTTCGTTAAAAAAACAGATGAAGGTTATACGCTCCCGGAACGAATACGTTCAGCGAACGAATGAGTTCAATTTAGCAGAATTGAGCCCCAGGCTCAACGGACACGATTTGAATAGCTCATTTCAAAAACCCTAGATACCAAGTTTTACTAAAATATTCGAAATCTATCAAAAATTATCGAAAAAAATTAAACATATTTTTGTCATTTCGACACCCTGTATCTTTCTTATTATTTAACTTTTGGATATAGGTATGTGTGATTTAAACTTAATATTGTGACATAAGGAATTTGTGGTTTTTCTGTGTTCCACTAATTAGCAAACACACTGTATTAAAAGTTTTCCCAATATTTATGTATATAAAACTAGCTACGATTCCCGGCTTCGCTCGGGAGTTTATATGAGACCCAAATAACCGTTGTTCTGAATGAAGTTCAACCACTCGACAACAGATGGCGCCACTACACATATTTTACATTTTTGCCACCCACAACCACCCACTTCCACCCACCCCGACCAAACTCCCTTACTCACAATGGGAGACCAAGGGGTATTTGTAACCCCGACGGGAAGTTGATCGGAGTTGCGGATGATAGCGAAAATCGTGGACACAGGAACGTACATTAGCATTTTATATAATATACTAGCTATGATTCCCGGCTTCGCTCGGGAGTTTATATGAGACCCAAATAACCGTTGTTCTGAATGAAGTTCAACTACTCGACAACAGATGGCGCCACTACACATATTTTACATTTTTGCCACCCACAACCACCCACTTCCACCCACCCCGACCAAACTCCCTTACTCACAATGGGAGACCAAGGGGTATTTGTAACCCCGACGGGAAGTGGATCGGAGTTGCGGATGATAGCGAAAATCGTGGACACACGAACGTACATTAGCATTTTATATAATATATTAGATTAGATTAGATTAGATTAGATTATTTATATTATATTTTTGTTTCAGGTAAGTTCAAGCAAAATATGCCCAATATCGAACCGTGGTAAGTTTTTTACTGAAATTATTATAATTGGCGATTTTAACTACCGATGCATGAGGGCGCTGCTAAACGTAAACAAAGTTGAAAGAAGTAGGTAATATGCAGGTAGCTAGCTTTGATCCTGTTACGGATTTCGGGTACTGAAACGGTTTATAAAACTGTTCAAGTTTCAATACAGCTGTGAATTTGTATAGATTTATACGTATTCAGTGGGTTAAATCTCGATTTCTGAGTTTAAGTAGTGCCCTTGATGGTTTAACAGACTATTTTGTTAGTGGTAATTAGTGAAGAAAGCGCTATGTAAAACTGTTTTTGGGCGCTAAGCTCATTTTTTTATACCTCAATTGCACTTCCGATAGTAGGTGCACAGTGGAAGGAGAATAAATCTTGAATTCCAACCATATTATTTTAATTATACACACGTCTTTTTATTTTAGATGTTAATGGCTCTTTGGATGCCATAATAAAGGTTTTAACATAGGTGAAAAGAAAGACTTTTTGATAAAAAATGATAGCAAAATACACAGCTAGCTTAATTTTTTAATAAAGCAAATAAAAAAAAGATTTAACTAACCAAAACTAACCACGACCGCCCCAATGTGACAGTATTGCATGACCGTCTATAGCGCTTCGAACCAATTAAATTACACGATATTTTGCTTTTTAGTGTAGTCTGCAAAACACACTGTATGCCTAGTACGTTATTATCACAGTCATTTGCCTAACAAAGATCACGTCAAATGCAGTTACCTAGGCAAATGGCTTTTAAATACAAACTATTTTTATGAATAATTTACCCAGGCAGAAGGCATTTGCCTCAGGCAGAAGGCATTTGCCCAGGAAGAAGCCATTTGCCTAAAATAACCATTTGCCTGCGACATATAAATTTTTTCTTTTTATCATCTAAGCTTTGCAACCCACTAAAGGTCTCTGTGACGCTCGATTTAGCATCGTGAGCTTCCGTACTATTTATTTAATACCCAAAGAAATTTAAGAGAACTCATAAACTTTTTTGCTTATAAAAACGGTAAACTTTTATAGGAGATTACTTCTTTGACACATATAATTTAATGGAAAAAATCAACTTGGTAAAGGGTAGCTCATTTTATAGTGTACTCGTATAAGGTCGTATTTATTTCATAAGCGACTAACAGGAAACTTTTTGTAAGAAAACATATTTTTATACTTCTATTACTTTAAAATATTTTACGGCTTGAAGTTGGTATGTATGAATATGTTACCACGCTACTATTATACCCGTTAAAATATATTATTGCTTTTAGATGGATAATGCATCATGTTAAAATGCTAGAAGATTTGTAGGGTTATTAATTTTATACCAAATTGTATTTTAAATACAATTTCTAAATGTAATATAATATTTTATTTGTAAATTTAAAAATCATACTTTTTCTATATTGTAGGGCTCGTTGTTATTGGGCGATTTTAGCTGATCGTCTTTAGTGGATTAACCAAAATCAAATTTAATTACCGAACTGTTAATACATATATTGATTTTATTTTAATCGGTCAAGTTTTGTTAATGATACAAAATACTAATCCGTACGGGCTTATTTTTACGATTTGTTTTTCATTGATTATTTTAGTATTTAAAGTAAATTGAAAAAATTGTATAAAGACGAAATATTATATTATATTTTTTAAGGGAGTATGCTGGGGTCGGAAAAAAAGGCAACCAATATTTTACTTTATACTTTTTAGAGTTATTTATTAACATAACAAAAATACACAAAAAATTAAGTAATAAAAAAGTTTAAAATTTTAAAAACTAGCAGCTGATAAACGAAAAAAAGAAAATTAATCTAGAGTAATGTCGCTATGTTCGTAACTATGGAAAAGCTAAAAAAGATTAGTTCACAAAATAGCGGCTCTCTGAAAAAAAAAAAATTTGTAACACTGTTTTCCCCTTTCGATATTTCTAAACACGCTAGTTCTGGACATAGATAAGTCTATAAAAAGTAAGAAGTTTCAAATAATTTAATTTAATCGGTTAAGTATAGAACTAAAGAAATCGTGGACACCGTCTTGAAAAACGCTTTTAATGTTTTGCGTCATGTTTCGCAGTCCAAGTCATGATATTTTAGACTTACAATTATTCAATTTGCCATTCCTGCTTCATACATCGGACCTTCCTCGACTTTGAAAAAAATATTTTTCGTGTTTCTTTTCCAATCGCACCGCTTTATGCGCTGGGTGCTCGTCTCTCAGAGCGGCCAATGGGGAGGAAGGGAAAGCAATGCTGAATTAGGGAGACATAATTTTTAAAAGTAAGGCCTTTTTTTTGCTTTTAACAATTTAACCTTCTCAATTTACCTAAAGACATTCTCTTCTAGGAGCGCCTCAATTTTTTTGCACCAGGGCGCAAGTCACTTTAGAAACGGCCCTGTGTATGCCAGAAACGTCTTACTTTTTAAATAATAGTAGAGGAGCCCACGATGATAAATGGGGATTTACTCGAGCGTTATAAAGACCTATTTAGTTGCAAAGCTAAGATGATAAAAGAAAAAATGTTATATAATGTATACTTTTTCATTGACGGGGAAGCGGCCATACACTTTTAAATATGTCAAAAAATACTATTATTATTTCGGCTTGTGCAAATCGTTTCGAGTGATATCGTATAATACAGGGTGGCCCACCATATTCGACACGGTCTGTAGCTGGATAACCATGGGGTTTTCAAAAAAACTGAATACTGAAACATATACAGGGCGGATAAGGCCACAGTATAAAATTATTTTACTCTATACAGGATGTCTCCAAAAAGTGTGACGTATCAAAGTTATATTTTTTTAAATGGAACACCCAATATTTTATGACGGTTTTAGATTCTACTTTAAAAAATAATTTAAGTTTGTTAATAGTACCAAGCGTCTAATTTTATTCGTTTTTGTGATATTTGATTTTATTTCAAAATGCAGGGGTGCAATTAAATTAATTTTATTTTAACAATATAAACTCCCTACACTTTAAAATTTGTTAAAAGATTAGGAAAAGTCTGCCTTATCATACGTAGGTCATATCAAGATCATAGATTATACAGGATGATCAAAAAATAATTTCAATTTTTTAGAAAGTCAAATAGCAATATCTCTCTTATTTTAATTGGAACACCCTGTATTTTTTACACCACATGATGACAAATCAAATACTTTTTTAAATGGTGTATAGGTTGCCTATACCCATCTTTTATACTTTTAAGTAAATTTCGTTTTAACATAATTTTATTCCAAATGTCTATATAAATGTAAGTAGGCTGTGATATAGCTATGACTATTTACTAAGCCGTTATTGCAAAATGTAAATTTGTCGAAAAAAGCACAAAATTAAAAGATTTTGTATTATCTGCCACTATTTTTAAAATTCACAGAAAAAAAAATTCATTACTTACTTATATAATGCTACTTCCAATAACACTTATTTCAGCTGAATGTGGTAATGATAAAACTTGTGTTTTTAAACAATCCTAATAACGCCTCTGGTCAGTTATGATGACATTCTGTAACCATAAAAATCCATAAAACACTGTGTCAAATTTTTTAAAGCAACTATTGAGGTTATCAGATGGTTTCTCCTGGAATATTTTTCAGGATTAACTCTAGACTAAAGTAAACCATTTTTTCACATCCTACCAGTATTATATCATCTTGTTGTTATAGAAGAAGGGTTTTTATTTAAAATCATTGAAATTTCTTTTAAACTGACTAAAACACTAGTAATCAATAAATGGTCGTTGTTATTTCCTTAAGAAAAATATTAATGGCTGCTATGTCACAGCCAACTCTAATTTAAATAAACATTCGGACCAAAAATTTGTAAAAACAGATTTTACTAAAAAAGCACAAAAGATTTTTGCATTTTTCACAAAATCAAATATCACAAAAACGGCTCCCCTACCGTAACAGGGTGTTAACAAATTTTAAAAATATATTTTTTGAATAACTTTTATACGATTTTTTTTTTTTTATTTAAAGACCGTTTCTATGCATCAAAGATCATTTTTGTAACGTACAAGAAAAATGTATATTTTCATCATGTACGGTTTTCGAGAATATTATAGGTATAATTCATAAGAAGAAAATAGTATTATTGATATAATTGATTTTCTTAAAATTGTTACAGCCTGTAGTTTAAAAAAGAATGACGTATACTGTATAAGTAATAGGTAAAATTATATCGGCCAGTAAAGCAACAACAAAAGATGTACGTGAGTCATCCAATCCAAAATGTTGACATGCTGGCATTCATAGACTGATCTATATATATATATATATATATATAATAGAATATCATCCTCTAAAGAATGTCCACACACCCTTTATAAGATTAAAGGGTGTAACTTCAAAATAATACGCACATTTTTGTTTTTATAAGCATAATTTTTGTTTGTAAAATTTTATAAATGTATTTAATGTTGTTTAATAGTACAATTTTAATAGTATATAATATTGTTATAGTTAGATATCTTTTATATATACTGTCCTACAGAATGGCCTGATTCGTAAATAATATATTTATTTATTTGATATTTATAACTTACCAAAACTAAAAATAATTTACATATTTTCAATGTATAACACTCTATAGCGAATCGTATGATTGCATATGTTAAAAAAATGTGCTTTTTATATTTACATATTCAATCCATGTCATTCAATATCCAGATTTATTTTCTTTCAAATAAAGCGTGGCACTATATTCAGAGAAAAAATTGAAAATCTCTTCAACATATATTTTTAACCTGCATTACTTACCCACTCTAAAAATTATACATTCTGTATTACTATGTGTAGTCGCACTCAAATAAAGTACATTTTAAAGGTTTGCACACGACCCAACATAATATTTAGCCTAAAACGTAATATTACATTTCTATAGAAAATATGTCTTTTGTAAAATGGCGCTAAAAATGAATTTAAAACGTTCCCCGCTTCCAAGGTAATTGGGTTTGCTTCGATCTGTTTAAGAGCTTATTTTTATTCAACTTTAATTTTATTTATGATCGTAATAATGGGCTCTTGGAAGTGCTTTTTATTTTTGTTTATCGAAGAAGAGTTTAAGTTATATTTATTGGATCCTATAAAGTAAATTATTTTTATTTTTAGGAATAAAAATGAAGCAGAGATAATCTTTTTCTTTATGACAGGAACAACGATTAATGATTTGTAGCTTCATTTAAAAAATCGACATTTTAAGCGTAACTATTTTTAAAGTTTCTGGGGTTCTAGAGCATCCAATGAGAATTAAACAATTAAAATATGTTTACTGTTTTTTTGTGTATTTTTTACCCTAAAATCCGAAATAATACTTTTTTCACGTCTGTTAAAAAATAAGTACATTATTATTGTTGCATAAGCATAGCTTATTACCCACGGCAATCACAAGGTGCTTTAAAAAATTTGTATATATTTGCGAAGTGCTTGTTTTCTAAATATAACTCTTTAGTCAGGGTATCCATTTTTAGTCACATATGAGTATAAAAATATGTAAAAGGTTCGCAAGATCAATTAATAATAAAATCAATCACATTTTATAAAAAAATAGCAATAGGCTATAATGTCGCGTATTTGGTGACTCACAAATAATCTATCACAAGTCGGAAACATTAAATTTATTGTTTGTATTGATATAAATACATAAGAAAAGTCGTAGAAAAAGTTAAGTATGCAACTAGCACGGAATACTCATTTCCCTCTCGTATGACTTTTAGCACTTACCTGCAGCTCGTGCTGCAAAAGTCATGGTGGTGGGAAATGAGTACTGTTTCATGCTCGTCCCGTAATATACTATAAAAAATTACTGGGATTAAAACTAACAAGATAAAACATAAAACTTACCTTTTTTAACAGGACTCCTAAGTTATTAAACCATTATTAACCTTTCACTGCCGAGGTGGAACTAATATCACGTAAATACTGACGTGGAAGTCGCAGAGTCCCGAATACATTACGATATACATACATACAGTGTGTCTACGTAAGTTGGAGTCATATGGGACAATTATAAATTTTACGAAATTAAGTTATTATTTATACAGTTCTGCGTGGTTCAAAACCTTAAATACAATCATCAGATATAAAATTGTGTTAGTCATCTACGAGGTTTGGCCAAAAATGTAGTTTTTGCTCATGAGTAAAGTACGTGTATTTTTGCTACGATGGCAAATTGTTATAAAGAAAAGATGTTAGAATTAAAAATTACTTTTAAATATGCAATTTTGTTTATTTTCAAAAAAAAAACATCTTGTTTTTTTTCTGCGAAAATCGAGAAATTAATTTTGTACAGTAGTACATTGTACTTTTTTTAATATCAAAAAATTTAAAAGTTTATATTAAACTGTCCTGTTACATTTAAATCATTATCAAAAATATATTTTTTGTAAATAAACAAAATTGCATATTTAAAAGTAATTTTCAATTTTTAAAAATCTTTTCTTTATACAATTTTTTAATATTGGCAAAAATACAGGTACTTTACTCTTAAACAAAAATTAAATTTTTGGCCAAATCTTGTAGATGACTGTTACAATTTGATATCTGATGTTTGCTTTTTAGGTTTCGGACCATGCAGAACTTTTTATAAAGAATAATTTTTTTCATAAAATCAATAATAAAGAAGTTTCCCATATGACGCCAAGTGACGTAGACACACTGTATAATAACAGTGGTCTGTAGAAAAACATTTTTGCTCCTTTGAATTATTACACACGATTTTTATAGATTTGATACTTCTAAATATGGAGGGTAGAGGGGAGGAGTACCATCTAAATATTTTAAAAAGTGTCCGTCGAAAGGAGCAACTTAAGGTGGCGCCACAGTAACCAGAGGAGATTTTTTAACCAATGAGCATGAATTATTAGAGTGAGATACAAAATGAAAAAGGACATATATATATGGGAAATAAAAAAGGAAAGAAATAACAAAATCCCTCACTGGCTACTGGGGCGCCATCCCAATTAGCTACATTCCAATGGCCACTTTTTCATTTGTCCGCCATAAAAGATGGTTATCCTCCCTCCACCATCCATACTTCTATATAAAAATATCTTATTTCAAAAGATATGTATCACATGTAGGTTTTGTGTTTTATATTTTTTTTAAAACGCCTTTTTTGCTTTAAATTGAAATTTTGGTCTATAAGCTTAATATTAGTTGCATTTTACTTTATGTTTTTTTTCTTTTCATATTCTTTTAAGAGTTTTGGGAAAGTATTAGGGTTAGTATTAGTTAAATTTTTTGAATAATTTTATTGGTAGTTTTAGATTTTTATTTTCTAAGAATTATTTTTAAATTTTTTATACCACTGACAAGCATATTTTGAGTTATTGAAGTACTTAAATTTTTCACCATTCTTATTTATGACCTTTTAAACATTTTTTTAAAGACCCGGCTTATGGGTGGTAAAGGTAGAACATAGGTAGGTTTTCTTTACTTGGAACCATCGATTAACAATTCTATTTTCTATCTAAGTATCTTTTATTTTTGTCTTGTATTTTAATTTAACATATGCCATTGTTTTAATCTAGATCCCAGAAGTTAAGCCTTCGATTTGGAGATTTTTAATTGTCAAACAAGATCATTTTGTAATTTATTTGAGTCAGAAAATACGATATTGTTGTTCAGCTTGTGGTACATGATAATGAATTGGGTTAGTTATTCGATTGGCGCTTTGGATTTCGAAAAATACCCTACGTCGGTGAATGTATTCCCGTTTCTACTAATTCGAACTGTTTTTGGGTCTACAAGTACGATCTGTACAAAATAAAGTGGTATTTATGCAAGAAAGTCACACAAAAGTCAAAAATTATAGCAATTATAAAAAGGCTTTTACACAAATTTTTATCTTTGGACATACCACGAAGGCTAAAAGCCTATATACTAACGTACCGTGGGTGTCTTAAGCGAGTTAAGAGGGAGTTTGTTGACACGGGTCTTAAATACCTGAAGATTTGGGAGGGAAGGAAAGACCTCCGCGGGCAGCAGGTTCCACATTCTAGAAACTCTAGGGATAAAAGAACGAACAAAGTGGGAAGTTCGGGGCCTGTCCAGTTGGACCGTATAGGGATGCATACGCGCGGCACCACGAGTTTCTATGGTGGGAACCGTGAGTGGAGGAACTATACTGGACAATTCTTCAGAGCAGAAGCCATGGAAGTACCTATAAAAAGCGATAAATTCCCCACAGCCCGACGATGGGCAAGAGAGGGAAGCCTTTCTGTAAGTGAATGATCATTAATGAGACGAATAGCTCTTCTTTGGATGGAGTCAAGAATGCTTGGGGTTGTGGGGGACGCCATGCCCCAGATATGCAAACAATATTCCAAGGGAGGTCGGATTTGGGACACATGTCATAACAAAAACTAAAAGCAGATGTATAATTAGAACCATAATGCTTCATGTTTATCGCATTTTTATTTAAAGGAGGATTTCGTTGCAGACCAGTGTAATTAATTCTAAGACCAAATGATGCTGGGCCTTCCTGTAGGATAATCTCATCCTATTCAACACCAAAATCGCATTTATAACAAAAGCAAATGCATGTTTTATTTGCGAAGCAACCCAAAATTTGTTTGTTGGCACTTAATTTAATTTCCAGTATCTAATTTCCTGTGCACTAATGAATACAATTTGTTTGTTAATTTCTAATTTGCCTCTGTTAATAACGATTTTAATTTAAACCTGTTAGATTCAATTTGCCGAAAACAAATTACGGCTGTTTAATATGCATTGTCTGGCGTTTTAAATAAAAATTTGTTGTTAAATATACAATGATTTAAACGTTTGTACAGGTGTTATTTGGATTACGAGTAAAATCGGACAGTCTTAAAATTATATAAAATGTTTAAGTTTTAACCTATTATGAGGTCAAATTTACGTCTTTCTAGCCTAGGTAACGCTAATGGTTTGGCAATCATGATGAAATTTGATTTTTTCGCGAACGTTCAAAAAATGTTTTTTTTTTTTGTTAACATAAGAGAAGATAAAGTACTCCACAAAGTAACTTTTTTTTAAACTTTGACGCTTTTTTAACACGCTTTTATTAGCTTGGGGTTTGTATCTATGCCTATCTATCTATCTATGTAACGGAATCTTTGAGCCTAATTTATACCAACTCCCAGCAATTCAATTTCTTTGAAACTTTGCACACGTATCAAGGACCGAGTGACAATGCAATAATTTAATAACAGTATCCCGTTATCCTAGATTCATGTGACCGCTCAGGATAAAATATATTAGCTTTGATCCTCGTGGGTTCGAGTTCTAGAACTAGGCGAGTGATCTGGGCATGCGTGCAGTTTCAGTCTTACATGCAATTGATATATCGAACTAAAAAATAACAATAAATAATAGTTTAAAAAATCTAAAAACACGCTTTTAGATGCAACCGAACTAAAAATTAAAAATAATTTTCGCGCGTTACACAGAGTTCGTAACCTGATTAATAGTCCTGTGATTTTGTTAAATGTTATAATTATTCTATTTGCAAATATCTATGAGGAAAAGTTATCGAAAACATAGTCAAATGCATCCCACGCTTTTGTACTACTGAAGTGACGAACTCGTTGTAATGAAAATTATTTTCTAATTTTTAGTTCAGTTGCATATAAAGCGTGTTTATATAGCTTTTTAAACTATTATTTATTTACATTTTAAATTGTGGATTTCTGTAATGCGTATATAAACAATGAATTATTTAAATGTGTATTCCGTATGAATTTATGTATGCAATACAATAAATTACTAGACCCGCGAACAAAGCTATTAGTTTACAAATATATTTAATAGCAGTTATCCAAAATTATTAATAGAAATAATGAATTTGGTTAACTTAGGAATTAAGAAAAAATCAATACTTTTTGGTATTATTTCTACACAAAGTAGCTATATACAGTATATACAATTTTCTAAATATGTGAGTGCTAAGAAGAACGTATGGTGCCTTGTAAGCCATTTATAGGAGCATATTTTATCTTAATGCACGACAATGCTCGACTGCACATAGCACAAAAAACAAGGCAATATTTAATTGACGTTAAAGTTTATGTATTTGACTAGCCCCCAAGAAGTCCAGACCTCAAACCTATTGAGCACTTGTGGGATACACTGAAAAGACGACTTACGCAGAACTACGGCGAGATTCAAACTTTGGCTGCGTTAGAAGAAACACTGACAAACGAGTGGCAACAAATACCACAAGATGCGATTATTTCTTTATTTGTATCTATGTTCAAAAGAATGAAAGTTGATATTCAAGCTCGTAGAGGAAATACCCGATTTTTGAAAAAACTAATAAATTCTAATACCGCCGTTATATCTGTTTTTTTTATTTATTTTATTGCAAATAAGGCATTATTTTCTTCTTTAGGAATAAAGATATCGAAGTAAATCGAAAAATAAGTTGTTAAAAAAGAGGGAGTTTAAAAATGCGGAAAAAAGAATAATTATTCGGTTGTAAATTTTTTCCACAGGGTGTTTAAAAGTTTAGAGTAAAACTCACCTTTTATACAGGGGTTAATATAACAACAAATTCGTTGAACATTTTTGTAGCTTCGATATGAAAAAATGATAATAAATAAAACGGCCTAAAACACAACAAAAAATTATTTAAATTGATGCAATAATGGAAAAGTTATTAAGGATTGAATTTAAACCAAATTTCCGTTGTCTGGTTAATTTTTTTGGCTAGTGTATAACAAGTTATAAATCCTCCAACAAAAGTTTTGGCTCAACACTTGGAACATCGTTTTTTGTTCTCATTAAATATTTCGTGCAAACATTAAGTAAGCTTGCATTAAATTATTGCGACAACTCAGAACGCTAATTTATTCAGTCCTAAAGTATGTTTCACTAGCAAATTTCATTTATAAAAAGCAATTTTAATTAATAAATTGGTAGTTTTCTAAGCACTTAACAGAGTATTTATTACCCCAATAAGTACCCTTATATATTTTCAATTTCTATAACAATATAGCTTAATTGACTCTCTAAGGTGTTATATATGCATATTAATTTTGACAAGTATTTTCAGGGTATTTACAATCGCTCTAGGGCAACCGTTTTCAAGATATTTAGTTTAAATAGCTTATTTATTTTATGTTAAACTGACAGGTTCAAAATTAAACTTTAAGGGGTTTTAATTCGAAAACCAATAATAAGCATAATGCCGTAAGATTACTTACTAAAATAAACATACTGTATAAGCAATAGGTAAAGGTATATTGGCCAGTAAAGCAACAACAAAGGGTGTGCGATTAATCAAACAATCCGAAATGTTTACATGTCAGTATCCACGTTAGACTGTCTCTTTTCCTCACATTGCCTTGTGTTATGTTATTAATTTAGCTGATCCAGTATAATTCGCTAATAAAATTATAAACTGATTCCAGTGGTAAAACTGACTATAGTTCAAGCTGAAAGAATTTTAAATAGTCTATTCTCATCACACATAATATTCCTGGCAACTCGGAGATCGGAGCCAAGAAATTTCAGTGGTCAGTGGTTGTGACGTTAGTTTATTTAGTTTAATAAATGGAAACACGGATGTTATCAATTTTTTTGGCTCAGCACCCACGTTTAAAATTTTAACGAAAGAAAACATAAATATAGAAACCTTTAAAAATATTTTTTGGGGTACGCCTTATCTTTCATAAAATTATTATACGTTACTTCAGATAAACAACAATATATATATATATATATATATATATATATATATATATCTACGAAGGCTAAAAGATACTAACGTACCGTGGGTGTATTCAGTACGGTAAAAGGGATTAATACGGGACTTAATAACTTGAAGATTTGGAGAGAAACAAAGAGATTCGCGGGCAGCATATTCCACATTCTAGAGACTCTAGAAATAAAGAACGAACAAAACTTGAAGATTTGGAGAGAAACAAAAAGAGATTCGCGGGCAGCATATTCCACATTCTAGAGACTCTAGAAATAAAAGAACGAACAATGTGAGAAGTTCGGGGTCTATCCAGTTGGACCATATGGGAATGCATACATGCAATATCACAAGTTTCTCTGTTGGGAGCTGCAAGGAATTGTACAGGACAATTCCTCTGAGCAGAAGCCATAAAAGTACCTAAAAAAGCGATAGATCCCTTACGGCCCGACGATGGACAAAAGACAACAGCAAACAGCTTTTCTTTAAATGGACTTAGAATTCCCCAGATTTGAAAACAATATTCCAGAAAGGATCGGATTTGGAATACATACAAAGTGTATAAATTAGAAGAAGAAAATACTTATTCGCTCTAAAGAGAAATCCAAGCATCTTTGAAGCTGCCGTGGCCATAGATGTAATGTGTTTATGTCAGTTAAGGTAATTCTCAAATGTGACGTCCACAATATTAAATTTGTGTCTTTGCTCTGCAGGACTTGGCCGCTCATAATTAGGGAATAAGTATTTGATGACATTTTCCCCGACATATGGAACATGATTGTCTTAGGGACACATTAAATTGGACGAGATTTCTAGCGCCCCAATCCAGTACTGGATTAAGATCCTGTTAAAGAGATATCTGCATCGCCCTGCGTTTGCTGTCCAAGTCAGGCTTGGAGATTGGTTTGGAAACCTGAAAACTGGAGTGGATGGTACTATTGTTAGCAAAACTATGAAAGGAATCTGTTGTAGAAAAGAAAAGGTTGTTAATGTGAAGAAGAAACAAAGTTGGTGCCAGTACTTAGCCCTGTGGCACCCCAGCATTAATTTGGTAAAAACTTAAAAAGCGACCATCCACAATAACTGATATCCAGGGTGGCTCAATTGTCTGGAAAACTCCAATATTTCTGTTGTTTAACGAGATATGACAAAAAGTTTTTATAAGAGGTTTTTAAACGTGCATGTCCCAAAAATATTCAGATGTATACAGAGTGTCCCAAAAAATGTTATGGCCAAGAAGTTAGTTTTTTTAAATTGTAACCTCTATTTTTGTTTAAAGTATCGGATTTAGCATAAAATTTTGGATATAGTACGTTATATTATTTAACATTCGTGGCGATGTTGCCACGCTATTTATAATTTACTGGAACTTTCGTAAATACAAGTTACCCGAAAATTAGGTAAAAACGGAAATACATTAGTTAATAATAATAATTAGCTGGATGTTTTAACACACTAAGGACCTTAAAATAAATTCCTGTTAGAAAATTCACTAGAGCAACGTTTTAGATAATGAAAAGATCTACAACTTCTGTTTTTACATTTTTTAACATAACCTCAAAATTTATGTAAAAATGTTACTAAGCTTTTTGGCGATTCACTAGCATGAAAGCCATAAACAAGCAAGCAACTAAGCTTTTGGTTTTTTATTTTTATCTTTTATTAAAAAAAAGAAAAAATACAAAATTTGGTAAGAACTTACCTTGGTACCCTAATACACTGTAATTTATTGAAACTAAAATATTTATTTTACACATTATTTTGACTTAATATTGAAAAAGTATCCTTATTTTTAATTGAAAATTCACGTGAATGAATGAATTCCATATGACCAGTAATTTTTGCCGGAAATCGACAAAACCGTTTTTACCCTTAGAAACTCAACCCTTCCACTATCCGACCTAATGATTTAAAAAATCGGATCCGAGTTTTTTGCAGTATATTAGAACATTTACCATTGTTAATGTATAGTTTTTTACATCATTGGAAAGTAGAGATTTTAACGAACAAAACGATTATCGATTTTTTGAAAAATGTCTATATTTTGACACGTTAATTTTCAATTGAAAATAAGAGTACTTTTTGATATTACGTCAAAATAATGTGAAATTATTTTTATTTTAAATCAAAAAAATAACGTTGTTATTTGGTTCATGCAAGGGTACGTTTCCACCAAATTTTGTGATTTTTTTGGAAAAGATAAAAATAAAAAACCAAAAACCTGGATATTTGAATTTTTATATACATTTTGACGTTATGTAAAAAGAGCGTAAATACAAAACTTGTAGATCTTTTTATTGCCTACAACTTTGCTATTTAACTTTTTTCATAGGACTTGTAGTTTTGCGGGAAATCAAGAAAAACCGTATTTTACTCTTAAACCCCTCCCCCCTTTTCCGACCGTTAATCGCTTAAAATTTTTATTCTCTTCTTTTTTTATGGGTTTTATTTTACTATATATTTTTTTTGACTTTACGTTTTTTAAAGGCTTTGGCACTAGTCTAAATAGATTGTAGCATCTAACAAGCCCTTAACAACTTACTAGCCAAGTGCTAAATAAACGTATTATTTATTTATTTATTTATTAACCAGGTAGCTGGTTAAATCACATTATATTAATCCATACCATAAAATATATTGCTCTTTTACTTGACAACGTACCTAAGTTTGAAAAGTTGGGCTTGTTTCGGGGAGTTAAAGTTAGTTTAAGTTCGTTGCATCTCATGGTTTTCCCGTATACAGTTGAGGTTGTACTTTAACGAAACTATAACGTAGCAACAACTGCTTTTCAAACTATGTAATTAAATTATCTTGGGATTTCAATTTTTTGTTGATAAAACTTGGAAAGGAAGGAGCATAAATATAACTGGATATAAAGACGATGCCCCGCAGTCGTCGGTTAGTTATTTCTTTTGAGATGTTAGTTTGTGTTTTGGAAAGGCTTCATAAAATGTATACCTTCTTTTGGTTTTAAAATTATTATATAAAAGTTGTTGGTTGTGCGTTCTTTTAAAACTAGTCGAAAAAGTTACTTTAAGCAAAGTTGGCTGCTATGTGGATGATAGAAGCAGTTATAAGTCATTTGAAGAAAAAGGGTTAAAAAGAATTTAAAATGATGTCAGGTGGGCAATAGCTTAGTTTGTGTTTTTTTGTGGGTATTTGCATACATGAGTTCTTTCTTTTTCTTTCTTGCAACTGTTCACAATGGCTAATTGGACGTAGTTTTGTTGCCCATGTCACGTCTCGAACAATGGGTAGTGTAGTAAAGACGGTCTTTAGCTAATATTTCATTATGACAACAATACAATATTTCTGGCCGTACTATAAACTAGGTGTCTGGACGCCTCTGCTGACAGCAGGTTTTGAACTTAACTACAGTCTAGTGCGACTAGCGACTATGTTTATGTTGAAGCGGTTCTGAGTGAAGTAAGCGCGGCTGGACCTAAGCAGACATGCATTACCAACTGCAAAATAAAAGTGATTTTGTCGATCCGCGCTGCTTTATTCGCCCAAAACGGCTCCAGTATAAACACAGCCTTATGAATGGCTTTTATGGATAAATCATAAAGAAATACAATAATGTGGCGCTTTGTATTGATATATTGGATGCTGGAAGAACAAGAGTTTAATTCTTTAGAAGATAAGTCACATAAATGAGGGATAGGCTTTTTGCTGTTCGTCAGTGAGCAAAAGAAGAAAATATAATATTGTTTACGGGTAAAACTAGAATTTAATTAAGGAAGTAGGATGGATACAAGCATGCGGCATCATGCCTTCAGAAGAATTTGGAAACTGTACCCCTTCCGCAATCCCTTTATAAAGCTAGTTTTGAATGTGGCGGTATAATGGTTTATATACCAATTGGTTGGGAATAACTGGTGGTATGTCGGGTAATGGCCTGGTATTTTGAAGCGCTGGGTCGTTGCTTATTTATTTATAAGTTTGCGGCATAAATTGCCGAACAAACCCCGTACTTTATCAGAGAGATAACATTTAAACAGTTACGTGTAACGCAATTCCGCAAGAAGACATCGACCATCTAATTAGAAACATGCCCAGAAGCAAGTATTTTTCACGGTTTAAGAAGGGAGTGTGTTGTTGAAGGCCAAAGTGTCATCACCTATTCGTATATCAACTATTGTATCTATATAAAAGACCCAAATTTCAATATGTTTAATGGATTACTTCTAGGTGTCAAGGTACAAGTTTTAACAAAATTGACAACGTTGCTTACCCATGACCATACTACTAACGACTAGTTTCTTTCCTTTAAGCAAGAGAAACAACATAAACAAATTTATCGCTTGAATTCTCGTGACTTCAGAAGGTCCATTGCGAGAATGCAAACCTTGAACCTGAGAAGTCTATATTTTCAACTGGTTGTGGTTGTCGGAATAACGATATCATGTAACTGGCTATGATAGAAAAAATAAATAAGATATGAATTTAAATGGTTCTGATTTCGTGCGAATAGGAATATACATATATTATAAAGAATGTTTACAAGGTTTTTAAACAAATATTTTTTGTAGGTTTAACTGCAGATGGAGAAGTGTAAATTAATAATTTAAAAATAACTAGAACGAAAGACACGTCTTGCGAAACCAATAAGAAAAAGAAATATATTGTTTGTTTTAAGGATAAATCTCTAGAAGCATAAAAGGCAGGTATTTTCTAAGATGACCAATACAATGGCGGAATTATCAAAGGTCATCGAACGCCTGTTTTCCGTGACATCGAAAAGTGCTGCAGCACTCCTTTGCTGTTGATCAGAAATATATTTAACAAGTGACATTCATTTACTGACATATTCAGTGAAAGGATATACCTTAAAATGTATGACAAAGTGCAAAATTTAAAATTTGTGAGTTTTTTACTCTAAACTTTAAATTTCTGAACGTCTTTTTGACATATTTGACCCAAAAAATATTTACTACATTTTAAAGTTTCCGTGATATTACTAAGAGTAATCTCCCAAAACTTAATTGAAATCGGCCGAAAACTTTTTGAGCCACAACACGAGCAGTTTTTGAAAATCTAGTTTCAAGATGTTTCAACATGTAAAACTTATAATGTGAAAACTGAAAATTGTCATGTGTTAACTCCGCAAATATTTTCCGGGTGCTTGAAAAAAGGGTTATAGGTTACTTTTTGGCGAAAATGGGATTAGGTCAGAAATAAATTTAAAAATGTATATTCTACATATGAAAATAGCAAAATATGTCAATTTATAGCCAGAAAACTGCATTTAATGTTTGAGATTTTCGTATATGTATCCTAATTCGTTGCACCAATTAGTCACTTGTATTAAATGAAAGGGTTGTGGCTGTATGCTAGTGCAATATTGGGTCAAAATAAGACTTTTTTATATAAACAATTATCCAAAGTTGCACCTCCTTCGGAAGCAATAGCCTACAATGAAAAACCTACAAATGAAAGCATTTAAACTTTATATTTATAAATAGCGTAGCAGAGCACTTTCAGTAAAACACTGTAAAATACTACTACGCGCCAGCACAAATATCGCGTAGGAATTCATAAAGTAGAACGCAGAAATCAGCCCTATAATTGCTACGCAGGTTGTAACCTGGGATGTTTTATGTACAAGCAAATTTGTTTTTATATTTGGAATTCATACCGCATGGCAACAGAAGACGCCTCCGCTTTAAATCTTTTACTTTACAGCCTTATTGCATTTAATTAAATCATTCGATTGTTTTCTTTTAGTTTTATGTGAATTTTAAACGGTTTATAACCTAAAAGTAGTGTGTCAATGTTTGTTTTTTAAATAAAAAGTTTACAGTATGACTTTCCATTTAATTTTTCTTTTTGAAATGGCGCCCAGCTGTGAGTTTGACATTTATATCTGTCATTTCCTGTCTAAAATTTGGTTTATGTTGTCCCACTAAAGTCCTCAAATTTTCATGAAAATATACCAAACAATTCAAAAGTTGGGAGATGAATGAGGTTCTGAATTTAGACAAGCACTGTATAATGTTTTGTCAGATTTTTGGCTTTGCTAACATCATTTTGTAATACCTCGTATCAAGTTTAAATTAAAAGTTAAAATATTTATTAGCTTAATAAATAATAAATATAATAAATACTTGCTGTACAACCATAGTCAAAAGACAAAACAAATAAAAATAATAGCTTAATAGCTGGCCAATATGTAAATGTACAATTACAGAACTAAAAGTTTAATTTTAATATTTTTAAAAATAATATTGTCTTTTAAATGAAACCGAATATGTAGTAACAAAATTCCCAAGAAGAAATAGTTTTTCTTCGCGTCGAGAATAAACACACCAAATTTTTAGAGTCGAACAAAAGTATTCTTTTATTAAAATTCAGCTTTTGCTAGCATTGTAAGTAGAGTTTAAACACTGTTAGTTAAACACCGCTACGTCATACTTTGATAGCATCAAAATGCCCCAAACACACAAACCCTATATCTACAGTTTGCGGTAGCTAGTTATTCTGTGCTGCAGTTAAGCAATACCTATGGTAAAAAAATACATGGCAGGTCGGTGCTTTTGTATGTAAACATTTGGTTGTTGATGACGTAGCTGTGTTGAACTTACAGCGTTCGTACTTTACGTCATTATTTTTAAAGTATTTCAAATCTTCTTGTACAGGGTTGTCATTAATATTTTACTACCCACTTTTTAAATAACTTTAAATTAAAAAGGATCGTTTTGCCGGCCCTATACGATCATTTTGATGCCCCTGTAAACATGCAGCCTGAGGCGATAGGCTCACCGGCTCACCCTCGGGCCGGCTCAGTCATAAATGACAAAATATGCAATATCTCAGAAACGGCTGAAAAGAAATATAAAGTATGACACATTTTTGAAAAGGTATTTTTTTCACCATTTTAATAGTGAACAAATATACAGGGTGTTCCATTAAAAATTTCAAAAAATAAATAAATAAGTCAAAAATGTGCCACCCTAGAAAAAAACTGAAATCATATCTGCAATCTGCATAAAGAGTTGCTGAAGAAATTAAGTTAATTGAAAATAAAAAGGGTATAAACGATAAAAGAAAACGCAAGAAATTAAGAAACACGATGTAGCGAGTAAACGACGCAAGATAGCGAATTGCGGTTTTCACTAGTAAATTTGGCTTAAAATTTAAACCTCACAAATAGGGGTAAGTTTTTTTGTAAAACATACAGAAACATGAGTTTTCTATTAAAAGCATCAAATTTGGCCCACCCTACACACTACACGTACATGTTTTAACAGGAATATAAAAATAATAGTTAAAATGAAAACAATGCCTCCTAGGAACAATATTTACAAAATAAAATGCATTAGCTTGGTCGCCTTTTATTATAAAAATTTTAAAAATAACTCGATAGAACAGTGACTGTGGAAAGAAAGACGTAAATGTAAACTGCATTGAACAAATTCTAAACAATTTTATGATATTCGTAAAGCTTGTTGCATTTGCCATACTTTGTTTATAATTAAGAAGTCTTTGACACGCTGCATATATTTATACTTGGATACTTTATTGTTTCAGAAGCACAGGAAAATACATTCTTAGAATAGAGTTTTAAAAATATCAGGTTGTGTATGTTTTTAAATTTTATGGCCAATCCCTTAAAAACATGTTTTGTAAATTCACCGCAGTAGTTTCTCATAGATCATTTGTTTTTCTTAAAATTGATGGTATGATGGTAAGATTGTAAGAGGGTAAGATCCTAAATCTGCGCAAATGCAAAACAACTTAGAGGGATTTTGCATGATTGATGTCAGACGGCATGATCATTATGATGCATACCGTCATATCGTCGATGTTAAGAAAAACAAATGATTTATTACCAACCTAAATATTTGTTTTTAAGGCTTTTCTGATATTTTAGATAAATTACAGTTTAAAATTATTAAATATGTTTTGCTTGGTGTTAGATTTACCCAAATAGAAAAAAGCTAAAACAAGTTCCGCATAAAAATTGTGATTTTATAAGCTAATCATTTAATCACTTATTATTTCTGTATTGTAATGTTTTACTAAACCAATGTATTAGTTTAAAATGTAGTACCTACTATTTTTACCGAACTCTTAGAAATACAGGGCTGTATTACGGTTAATCCATAATGTAAATTTTAAATAAAATTGGCTTTGAAATTTTAATATTTAAATATCAGGACTGTATTTAAAAAATGTGAGTTAGTGATGTTAGGGGTTTTCGAGAAGTTCTGCTTGCTTTATTAAAGTAATTTATTAACTTAAAATGTAGGGATAATTAATTTTTATGAAATTTCCCAAAATACAGGTCCGTATTACGATTAAACCGCAGTGTGTGATACATAATTAAATTTGTATTAAAATAGGCTTTTAAATTTTGATATAGAAATATCGGGACCGTATTTAAAAAAATAAAGTTGATGATGGTCCTACGCAAACGAAACGTTGCAGTTAAAAAAATACCACCATTAGATAGAGCAAGAAAAGTGGCAATGTAAAAGTGCAATTTATTATTCTCTAATCTGATTTTAAATAAGACCAGGAAAAAAATAAAACAAATTTCTAATTTTTCAGTTTTTTCCGGATATCTCCGGAAATACTCGGAATTTTAAAACTTTTTAAACGGCATATTATTAGGCATATAAAACCTTAACTTTGTTGTCATTTAACCGACTTCGTCTCTTTTATCATTTTCAAGATGCCCATACTGGCCCTCCTTATCTTGGACACGTTGTATTACATAACAGATGACTGGTTGGCAGGATTGCTTCGGCAACCAGCGGTTTGGGATCGCCGACTTGTGGGTTTTGCATTGCTTCGTCGCGTCGCTGACTCGACCGCCTATTCGGCATAAACAGCTTCGTCTGTTTTAAGCGTAGCGGTCGATTTGGTAGCCGAAACCGAAAACTTCTCCATGGTATCAGTATAGCAATCGCTGCTCTCCGACTCGTGTGTTTTGCACCGCAAACTCGGCAAAAACCACTCTGTCTGTTTTAAGCCTTAAAATATATTAATAACTATATATGGCTATTTAAAAAAAAAAATCGTCTCTCTTTGTAATAAAGAAAACTGTCAACATATTTAAAAAGAATAACCGATTAGCTTAGGTTTATATGAATATCTTACAGACTTAGCCAGGACCCTTAAAGAAAATTTTTATTTTATAGTTTGTATTTGTGATGTAACAAAAACCAAATACGAACCGACTGATGGGCGAAAAATCTGAATATGCATAATCTTAAAAATATCAGGCTTCAAAATAAGACTATTTTGACATCAAGGTTCGTTTACTGCCAAAGTACAAGCCAATTAAAAAAATGTATAAGGTCTGCTAATATTCTATACAGGGTGGCTGCCGAGGTATAGATGGGTCCATATTTAATTCATTCTGAAAGCGATGCCGCCAAGTACACAAAAAATGCTAAAGTAAACAAACCTTTTCTAATGCACATAACCTCGGACAAAGCCTGATTACATATTTTTAGATAAATAATACAAAATACATTGCTAAAACACGTATCACCTACTTACAAAACATTCTTTTATTTCGCCTCTGTCCTACTATAAAACCGGTGGCACGTGGCGTAGTACTAGAAACTCGTCGGGTTAAATATTTTTTGCCGTAATAAATCATTGGTCACAAAAGGGTTTCTTTACTTTATCATTTTTGTGTACTTGGCGGCATCGCTTTCAGAATGAATTACATGTGGACCCCTCTTTACTTCGGATATGAATTATATGACTAATTTTAAGCAAAAATGATTCTATTTATTTTTTCGAATTACCAACGGTTCTTGAATTATTTGGGTTTGAAGTTGCCAAGACATAAATTCTGGAATAATGAAATAACATTGTTGCGACTAGTTTGCATAGGTAATTAAATAATTAGCACCTTGAGTTGTAATAACGATTGTTTGTTCGTAAATTGCGATCATTGACAGCTGTCGGTTATATTATTTTTTCGCATAACTTGATAACCGAGCCGAAGGTACAGCCGTCGCAATATGGTTTCACGAAATCATGTCCGCGTATTTCTTAAAATACAGGGATGATTTTAACACACTAATTTTAACAGCACAATAAATATAAAATAATAGGTTTATAACTATCTCTATTTTATTTATGTTATCAAATAACTATTAGTTATTGAGGATATTATGTTCTGTATTGGTTTGGCGGATTCATTTATTAGATGTTATTTATTTGGGTACACGCCAATCCAGAATTAAAAAACCAAAAAGTCCAAAAATTTTTTTAAAATAAGTACCTAACTAAAAAAGTCGACGTTTCGATGACAAGTCTACCACCGTTGTCAAGATAAAATTAAATAATAATAAAAATTTAAACAAATAACTATAATTTAGGTTTTAAAATTATAAAATACTAGCTTTATTTTTAGGATATTCTGAAAGTCGTTTGACATTATATGTCAAATATGTTTGTTGGTTATAGTGTCATAGTGACTTACATAACTGGTTGCTGGTGTATTTATTGTTTATAATACAAAAAAGGTAATGAGCTAGTTTGCTTTAAGTTTTCCAGAAGATACTTCGATTCAGTATCTAGCAAAGTTAACTATGTGTTATTTAAATTAACCGATATTGATGCTACAACACATTTATATTTATTTAATAATATGTGTGTACTTTCTTTAATTTTGTGTTTTTTAGAACAAGTTTCCTTTGCTAAAATACTTGAAGCATTCCAGTTTATTCTGTGATTGTTTTCAAATGCGTGTTGTCAAATTTTAGATTTGTGAAATTCTGTGATTTTAATGTATGTTTTGTGTTCTTTTATTCGTTTAGCTAATGTTCTACAAGTTTCACCTATATAAAATTTATCACATTCACAAGGTATTTTATAAATAACATTTTTTGTACTTTCATTTATGTTATCTGGTGTTGTTTTTGTTAATTGAGATCTTATAGTGTTTTGTGAACTGGCGTGTACTCAAATAAATAACATCTACTATTAGTTATTCTTTGTTTTTTGTTTTGAGGAGCTTTGATTTGCTATTAATCTATATGTTATACCAAAAAGTAGACACAATAATAAAAAAAGGAAATTTTAAGACCGGACCCACCTGCAGGTACCCAAAGTTTATAAAGATTTACGACTAACAGTAGCAAGTAAATTTTATTGCGGCCGAGAAATCAACAAAATATTGTGAAATATTCTATACAAGAAGTTTCTATTCTATTAGTATTGTTTGTTTTCAGTAAAAATAAGTAAGTTATAAAAAACCTTGTAAATTTTAAAGCAGTTACAACTTTTTCCAAATGTTTCATCCGTAAAATTCTCGACAGCCCATACTATGGATAAATCGTGTAAAGCCCAAACAGTGGCGTAGCCAGGGTTTAGGGCGGGAGGGGCGAAATTTTTTTGGGTCGCATTTATTTTAAAATACAATGTTTTGTTTTAATTAATCACCTAAAAATACTTTTGTGTACCCCGCTTTTAAAAGGAAATGATAATTTTGCTGGTTATACTGCGTCCCTGTACACAATAACAGCTTTTCTTTTTGTTGTGTTATTTTACTTTTTTGTGTGCAATGTTATTAATAGCTGTTGTTTTGTCCTGTGAAAAACAAAAGATTTCCTTTTTTGCAAAAAGGGCGCCAAGTCAAGGGCGGGGCGGGAGGGGCGACTCCTCCACCTTTGCCCCTCTGTGGCTATGCCACTAAGCTCAACGGCATTGAAAAACATAATAACTGCTGTGATTGCGCAACGTTTTTTTTCATTTTACAGAGCAAATAATTCATACTTCTTTTCTGTTTCTCGTAAAAGGTTGATACAATGTAAATTACAGCACTATTAAGGTAGACACTTTAGTTATTTAAAAGCCTGCAGCAGGACTCCGTGTACTGTAGTATTCTACAAATCGACTTAATTCTACGTCACTCGCACTCTGTGTTCAAGAAAACACGCTTGAAGTCGATCAAATTAGTCGCCTATAGGCGAGGTATCCAAACGTGTCGAATTTTACTAAAATTTTAAAAAAGTCGTACATAACCTTATAATAAATTTAGGTGTTTGTTAGTTTGCTATGATTTAAATATTTATTTCGTTGTTTTTGTGCTATTAGAATGCAAAAATTAGTTTATTGTTTTTAACAACGATAAAAAATATAATTTTAGTTCTAGCCATATGTTTACTGTCCAACCAATGTGACCTTGATTTTTGCAAAGATTTACATCTTTGCTTTACTGATTTAAATTATTCACAGAAGGGAATATTATTTATTTGAAAAAAAGGTTAAGTTTATCTTCAGAAAAATTAACTTTTCTAAAAGAAGGGAATATGAGATAGACATAATAACTGCTAATGACGTAGTCCAAAATTGACTTTAAGAGTAAAAGAGAATAAAATTAAATAAAAATCGATTAAAAACCTAACCCTTTTTTGTTCCGTGTTAAAAATAGTAATTAAAAACTCAATTGAATGGTATTCCGTAAATCTAATTCGCAATAGCTGTATGTGTGTCCTTTTTCATCTTGCACAGTTAAACAGAGAAGTATTAGTACACATATAGACATTTTACGAACATTTCCGATGTTTAGTCTACAAAGTACTAAAATGTGCAATTATCGACTTCTCGAGTAGAAATCTACGATAGAAAGCGAGGTGTAGAATATCTATAGAGCACTCAGTCCCGCTGCTGATAAGACTACTATACTATACTACTGTATGATTTTACTTAAAAATGTTCAGCCATATAATTAAAAATTATATTTTCTCAAGCCTTTATAATATACAACTATATACAGGAAAAGTAAAATCGTTTACCATTTACCTGTTTAAAATAATTAAGCATTAAGGCATACTGAACACATAAGATAATAAAAGTTCGTTATTAAACTGTTGTTCACTGAGATTACCGTGCCTTAGATGTTTGTTTCTGTTGCATGGTTTATCAGCAACCGTATTACGGTTTTCAATTTCAGATTTGTACTTACGCTGACAAAGCGCTATTTAGAATATCAGAGGAATATCATTAACAGGCTGACAAGAGAGGTAGGCTTTACGATAATTTAAGCAAGGTATAGATTACGGTTGTTTTGGTTGGTGTTTATCTTCTGCGTGACATGGGTGAGCTGCAAACGTCTCGAATTTAAACATTGAATTGACATAAATGTTATCTGGTAGGTGTGCGCCTGATATACAGTGATCGGCAAAAAGTTCGCAACATAAACAGGGTGTCCTGAAATTACGCGTCATGATTTCGGTGGGCGATTCTGCACGAAAATTTAATGCAACAAACTTCTTAACAATGTTTTTGAAAACTCAAAATTAACGGTGATACAGGATGTTAAATTTTATTCTTGTTATTTTTTTTAATAACTTGTTTTCTAGTGTACTGATTTTCGCTAAATTATGCATACATATTACTAATGATTCTTTGTATTTCACCCTATTAATTTGACGCCAGTAGTCAATGCCAAAGGTCCGAAACTGTCCTTCACCTTAGAAAAATGATTTAGAATTTTTTTGTTTCATTTCTCTTATAAATTTGGATATACATTTAGTAAAGAAGATTAAAATATCGTTTAAAAAGGTCCTCTTGTTGCATCAACTTAAAATAAACGGTTTTCAAAAAACGACTTTAAATATGTTTACGTATGTTTAATTAGAAATTCTGATTTTCAAAATTAACAAAGCAAGTCGTCAAAACAAACCTTGTTTATGGGTAATTTGTTATTGATATGTATGCAAAATTTGGCGAAACTCAGTAGGTACACTAGAAAAGTTATTAGAAAATAACAAAAAATGTTTTCTTCAACATCCTGTATATCCGTTAATTTTAGGTTTTCGAAAAATTTATATGCAAATTTTTGCATTAATTTTTCGTGCGGAATCGCCCACAGAAATCCTGATACGTAATTTCAGGACAACCTGTATGACTTTTTTTATTAAGGGATTTTTCTCTGGCGATAGCTAGTGCATGTCCAATAACCTAAACATCAGTTTTGACATATTTCATGTGAACAGCGATATGACGGAAAATTAAAAAAAAAAAAAACTGGTATCGAAAACACCCCACGATTAAAAAGTGCTTAGAATTTCTAGAATTCTAACCCCAAATCCAAAGATTGTAGCATGCATTTTGCAAGCAAAAATATCACATATTTGTGAAATACAAGTTTTATCGTCGGTAATAATAATTATAACATTAAATTGTAGAAATTCAATGAAATCTTTTATTTTAAAACCTTTTTGTCCCTAATGGGCCTCAAAGCGCTCTTAAGCAACTCGAGTGTGTAGCATGTGGTATTTCAAGCAGGCTGCATCCCGGTCCCGGTTAATTATGGCCCATTATATCCCATTACCGGGATAATGCGATCGAAGCTTCACACTGTATACCACATTGTAGCCAGAAACAAGCGCGGTGAATACCGTTGGCGTTGTTAAAGTGCAGGGCTCTTTAGTCTAATTTGATTTTAGGTTGTTTGTTAGAGATTTAGACGATAATTATTTTGTTTAAATCTGTATTTACTACATTTGTCTTTAAACGAGTGGTTAATATACTATTGTCCTTCTCAAGTTCTTCACGATTAAATGAAACAATTTTTTGACGAAAAAAACGACGTTATTAATAGGTTTTCCCCAAATAATTTAACAATTATGCATTTTATCAAAAAAACTTTAAGAACAAAATTGTAGCCTATTAAAAGTTAAACATAATTCTGTAATAAATAATCTTTACGACTAATACAAACCGACATACAGCATGTTAATGGTTAGCTTTTTTCGTCAAATGCAAAATTTGCTAGAATTAAAGTCAAATAACACGAAAATTCTGCAATTTTATAGAAAAACTCATAAAATATTTTTTATAGTACATAATCAAGGCCTTGCCTTAAAAAATAGGCCTTTTAAACTTTTTATAATTATAATTAAGCATGCTATAAGCAGATACACTGAGAAAAAAGTATAGCAATAAATATTGTAGAAAATATGTAAAATAATTAAATTTCGATTTTAATTTTGTAAATTAAATCCCCTCCCTTAAAATTTGTCGCCCTAGGCTTGAGCGTACTCAGCCTGCTGGTAAATACAGCACTGAACACAACATATTGTTTATTTTCAAGATGGCGATCTCGAAAATAAACAATATGTTGTGATACGTCATGGGAAAAAGATTTTAGTGTAGAATTTAAAAATTAAGCAAAATAGGGGTGTTTTCATTTAAAATTTTTGTCAAATTTTGAATGTTTTATCATTCTTTGCAATAAAACCTGAAATTGCGAAATCTAAGTACATTTATTAAAGAAAATGGAATATGTCACCACCTATGAAAATAAAATAGATCATTCTATTGTTTTCACAGCCCACTTAGCAAAAAAAATATATGCAAACCAGAAATAATGGCGGTGTTTGACTTTCTTTAGGAATCGTCTCTGGCCGCCATTTCAAATAGAAACAACCTGTATATTATATCATTGAAAAGATAATTTTATACAGAATACAAATATAGAAAAAAAGTAGGTATGTAATTGTATTTAAAATAGGAAAGTTTATCTTACTTCCGATTAAACCGGAAGTTATTTTGAGGTCATGATAATGACAGAAAATGTTAATTTATGTCAAAATAATACTGTAAAATTTTAATTATTCTCTCTCAAAAATTACAAAAAATTGGGGGTTAACAACATCCCGTGTCACCCGGTATACAAGCTCAGCCAAATCAAAATATTCATCAACATGTAAAGAACCAACAAAGCGGATACGATGCGTTAAGCTTCTGTTTCCTAGGGCTTTGGTCGGCCTAAACCGACGCGATTTACGTTCACCCAAATCAAATTTTCACTTGTAATATACCACTAGTGTTAAATTTATTTTCGGGAATTTTTTAAGGTCCCGAATATTTTGAAAATTATTCCGAGCGGTAGGCGAGGGGAGAATTTTCTTAAAATATTCGTGGCCGAGAAAAAAATTCCGGAATAATTTAAGCACGTGCAGTAATCGGTAAGAAAATTTCACACCAAGTTTGTTTTAAATAATATTATTTTAAATTTAATGTTTGTAAATTTAACACGAGCTTTAAAATTTTACCTTTTAATAAAGATTTTTCATTTTACCAGTTGTAGTTGCAAATATATGTAATTTTAAAGCTTATCATTGTTTATTCTTTTATATTATACAGGGTTAGTAAAAAGGACTGCAACTTTTAACCGCTAAAGCTACACTTACCAAATTTGGTATGTAAGATTTTGGTATTTTGGAGTTCAATAGTGATATCGGCACTGTTGCCAGATTTTCCAGTTTTGTGCTACACATATTTTTTTAGTGATTTAAATGGAATGTCCCATTTATTGTTATTGCATTAAATTGGACCGGTCAAATTAAGTAAGTTTTTTAATTTCTAAAATTCTGTCACTAATAAAATTGTTGAAATAACAGACACTACACTTCAACAAAAAGTAATTTGGGGCCTAAATATCTTTAAAGCTGCTAAAGCTTTGTTTACAAAATTTGGTATTTAGGGTTTTTTTGGCATGCGTAGTTGATCAGTAATAACAGCACTGTTGCCAAATTTTTATAGAATTGCGGTGTTGTCATATCTCGCTAACTGGTTAACATTTAATTATGAAAATTTGGAATCTTACTAAAATTGGCAGGCTCTTTTTATTGCAATCAAAAAAATCATCTAAAATACCAAAAATATTACATGTAGCGCAAAAGTGGAAAATTTGGCAACAATGACAGTATCACTGTTCAATTCTTCTTGCCCATAAATGCGAAACTTTATAACCGCAGCTTAAGTGGTTTTAGAGATATTTGACCGCATCTAAACTTTTTACCTAAAATGTAGTGTTGTCATATCTTAGTAGCTGGTAAAAATTGAATTTTGAAAA